>JADNYV010000595.1:0-20668 GCA_015501055.1 Mucidula mucida | reverse complement strand
ACCATCCAATGTCGAGCCCTTCTTCAGGGCTATAGAACATGGTGAACTCGATGTTCCAGTACCTACAATCAAGGATGAACTTCCTAATTTGAAGGAAGACACAGTACGCACGATTGAATATCAGGATGAAACCAATCTAAAGGTATTAGTCTCTCTTGTAAGTGAACACAACCATGGCATACCTGGATACACAGTCACACCTAGCAAAAGATACGAGTAAGCCGCAGGAAAAGTTATATTGGAGCAGTTCGACATACCAGGCCAGACAAGACCAATGGAAATTGTCCCGTCGGGGAGCTTGAGCCAAACATCCATATTGGTGCCTCTGTCGTATGGCTCATATCCCTCCACCAGCGCCACAGCTGGATCGGTCATAAGAACTACAAACGCCATTTCAGCAATAGCACATCATTTCCATCAACCTATACTAACTGAACTGTTGATCATGATCATGCAAATATTCCACAATCTCGCGCATCCTGTCCATAGGGAAATAATCCGGATCGACAGTAAAGATCCTCCGCCGGGTCCATGTAATCAATATCCGTCCACATCGTCTCCAGTGGGATGTTCGCCTCGGAATAGTTGGTGATGACACCAGCAACATCCACAAAGTCTAAGTATGCAAAACATTGGTTTATGACCGAGTTAACATCAGACCAACGCACCAGAGTAGCCAAAACGGCATTGATGGAGCCCAAACGACCAGTACGGAACCTCAGCAGGTAGGCCCACGACCTCGGCATACTGCTTCGCCACCTCAACCGGACTCGTCTCGCTACCTGCAAGAAAGTACAGGTCCACCACGCCGCCAATCACATTGTACTCCAGCGTCGCGCCGTCCTCCTCTGTCTCGTTCAACTTGATATCCATTCCATTCGAATTGAGCAGAAACACGCCATGCGTGCCCGTCGTGCGGTGCTCAAAGTAGACTGGGTGGTTGCCGTACAGGTTCGTCCCCGTCGGGACGCCGTATGCGTCGCGCGACCAGAGCGTGCGGGTCGTGTTGAACTCGGGGAGCCTGAACGGATCGGTGTGCTCTCCCAGGCCGTAGACATTGGGGCTAGGCGGCAAAGACGTTTTGACGCGGATGTACTGGTCCTCGAAGATGAGCGGGAAAGACGCGGTGGAGAACAGGACTTCGGAGGTGGCGGTGCGGTAGATGGAGAACGAGAATGGATCCGCGGTGTAGCTGAACTGGATCGCGGCAGTTTCTGCAGAGGCGTTGCCGCTGGGACTCGGGCGCGGAAGAACAGACTCTGGGACCTCATAGCGATCACTAGCCGCGTCAGTTATTTTGAGATGAATTCTACTGTCTACGAGTCGTTCAGTGGGCTAGCTCTGTTTGATGAAGTTCGGTACTCACCAGTCTCGTATTCGACTGTAAGGGCGAGTTGCTCAATATCTGCTCCAAAGACAGAGCAGTTCCCCGCCAGAACAAGGTCCGCAGTGAACACTGCGCCTTCGGTCAGAGGATTCTGGAGAGTGTAGCCCGCGCATGCGTCGAGAACAGACGGGTCGACCCAAGCAGCCCGGCGATGCTAATCAGAGAGGCGCCTACCAGTACTCGCTGCTTGAACACCATGATGTCTGGCGTGAAACAGACCTAGACTTCTGCCATTTTATACGCGCTTCTATGGCCCTAAATTACACAACGAGCATCTGACCATGTTGAGCGTGATGGAAGTAAAAAAGGCAGTCAACGTCGGGCACGACTCGGTACGCGTACGTACAAGCCGCGCGGGGCAATATTTCAGTCTTTCCCTTGCTAGCAAATGTTGTGTTCCAAAGAGCAAAGCCCAGAGAACTAGCAGAGACGAAGAGAACACGAATATCACAGACGAAGAGCCGCACAAGGTCACTCGTTCAGCTGACCTACCACGTGATTCTCACCTTCTTGGTGACCTCAACGACACATCCATAATTGTGAAATCCTACGAGTCCAGAATACATTCAAAAATCGATAACAATGCAGATGCTAGCATACAGTTGCGTAGATAGACAATCGTTAGGTAAAAGCACAAGACGAAAAGTGTACCACAGAACCAGTGGACACGAATAAATACCCATTACTACTTACAGACGCCCAGCCTCAGGACAGAGAGTACTATTTAAATGATACCGTCGCGAACCTGCCAAGATTATGAACATTTGCTGGTAGACAAAGTTGGATGCGCACCTTCTGCATGAAACCAGAGACGCGATTTATGTCTATTACTTGGTCTTCGCTCTCTACAGCGAGATCAAGTTCTCCACATCTGAGAAACAGTGAGCTCATAGGACCGAGGTGTCGGGTGGGCACGAACCTCTTCAACTTTATCAACGGGGCACTCCCAGTGCACAACGCGATGATTTTACGACACATAAACTCCTTCTCCGCGCTCGCACCTCGTAAGCCTCTCATTCGTTGCTCCATTATCTCCTCCATGCGGTCGTGCCACATCTTCAACCTTCGCAGCTTCACCAAAGACTGCACAGTATCGCCCGCCGGTAATGGCGGGTCCGTTTCAATCGTGATGACTGGCGCTTGATTGCCAACCAAAGTCGACGCCAGTCCTCGATACCTAAACGCAGAGTTCTTAGATTCCGCCACGCGTCCTCATCTTCGCCTCCCCTACCCGTCCAATCAAACTGCACCTCATCCTCGATCGCGCGGTCAACGTTCTTGACGCGTTGCGCCAACGTGTCAAGCTCCCCACATCGGCCTTGCCACATTTGTATCTGTTTTCCGCTGCTCGCTCAGTTCACGCGTTGCAGCGCGTAAATGAGCTTGAGTGACATCTAAAGCATCTTGTTTAGCTTTGATCTCGGACTGGAAATCGGAAGACAGTGATTGAATCATATGTGTCATGTCCGCAATGACATCTTGAGATTTCTGGACGGGTACAGGAGGGTTGGCGCGTAATGTTGAAAGTATGTCATCGGCCTTGGGACCTCCGTTGAGTTCCTGCAGAAAAGGTCAAGGAACCCACCAAACGAGACAAAGAAGACCTTACTTCGCTCTCCACACCGAAATCCCCGGGTCGAAGACCGAGTTTGTTAATGAGCATCTTGTTGGCTCCCACGTCGACCAACGTTCGCACAAGCGACCGACTTCCTACCCGTGCTGCGACATTCAATGCAGTGTCTCCATGTTCGTCCTGTAGATCCACAATCTTGCCAAAGTCGCTTCCGTCCTCCTTGACTATCCACATAAAGATTTGGTCGAGGTAATACCGCGCCACCGGAGGGCGGCCCTTTACTCCGGCTAGCGCGACGATGTGATGTATCACGCTCTTTCTTGACGTGTCGAGTGTCATGATGCTCTGGGAAAGCCCCAACGCGAGCAATTGGGTCAAAGTTTGCGCATCATAGCAATGTGTGGACAAAATGGTGCGAATCAGGGGAGTTTCTCCAAGATGGTTGCCCCGGTGTATGTCCGCGCCATTCGCTATGAGTGCCTGAACAGTATTAAGACGCCGACAAGGAGCACGCTAGATGAAGAGCGGTGTGTCCCTGGTCATCGAGTATTGTATCGATATCTGTAGTAGACACCTCACGCAGGAGGTTCAATACTTGTGTGGGATCATCTGCCTGACAGATGGCAGCTACTATTCCAGCGCGCCGGGTATCTTTGAGAGGAACGGAAGGGTCGATATTGCGCGGAATAGACGGCTTGGACGCTAAACGAGGCGTGACACCAGGAATGGGCTGGCTGACTGCGGGAGAATCCTCCTTCCGAGCGCGTTTGGTGGGCGACGGTCCTTCATCTGCGGTGGCGCCATTAGCTGCGTTCGGATCGGCCATGGTGACGTCTGTTGAAGCATCGTCAGAGCGTGTACGTTTGAGAGACTGGTAGGCAGGCTGCGGGGGCGGTGTTTGTGAATATGGAGAGTGGGAATATGGATTCGGCGATGGTCTGTGGGCCGCAGCGAATGACGAGGACGAGGGCGTGAAAAGGCCCTGGGCACGACCTTGGTTGAGCAGACGGAGAGCTGAGCCAGGCATGATGGGTGGTGGCGCAAGAGCGTTGGACATCATATAGTTGTTCGGCGCGGCTCCGGGTGGCAGGGACCCATATGAGGACGACGCAGACAGCGGTCGCGGGGAAACGGAGATATTTGGTGTCGAAACAGGTAGCGCAGAGAGCGAGTGAGTCGTGGGCGTAAAATCGAAGAGCGGCGCGAGAAGAGGGGCGACGCCGTACTGTAGGGCAATGTCGCGGCCGCGTTCAAGCGGGATCCTGGCGACGGTTACAATTTTGCCACCAAAAGAGAGCCTGCTCACCATGTGCCTTGGTACTTGCCATATCCACCTTGAACGATTTCGTGGGTGCCAGGCAAAATCTCCTTTTCTAAAATCTTTGTGCGTCGGCCTTTATCGACGCCAGCGACTTTGAGGATCTGGGTCGCGTTCACATACGAGTCGTTGCGCCTGCGCATCACTGCTATGCCCCGAATCATGCATTCATAAACCTGCGTCAGCGAGAACGATGAGTGGTCGCCGTCGCCGAAAAAAAGATGAACGCGCACCTGCACCGACGAGTAGACAGCATTGTAGATCTTGACCGGCGGTTGGTTAGGCGCCTGCCGTCCAGACTGCATCGTGCTCAAATGCTGCCTGTAGAGACGATGGGTGTTGGGACGCGAAATGACGCGACCGTCACAGTGACAAACTCTGGCTGTTTCCGGCCAACATCATATTACTACTCTGGTGCAAACAACTGGAAATTACGGTTATACGTTCCACTCGCAATCATGTTTCCATCGCTCGAAATATCAACAGACATAACTTTTCCTCCGTCTGTCTTCATCGTTGTCAGATGCTGCCAATCATCTGCACTCCATATCTTCACTGCACCATCATACCCTGACGATGCAAAGAAAAGTCCAGACCGGTACTCCCACTCCTCCCGCGCATTTTTACCTTCTGCTTCATCACTGGGCGCCTTGTAATACATGTTGTTAGCATAAAAGAATCGCACGTCCGACACGTTGGATAAATGCGCGGGAATCGTATACAGTGACCGTAGCGAACGCATGTCCCATATGCGAATCGTGTCGTCGCCTGCGCCTGTCGCGATCTGGTACCTAGATAATCAACCATCAGCAAAGTCGACACTATGCATGATACATCCGAACCCATTAGGAGAAAAACCTATCGAGTATATGGCCTGGACATGTCCGTCCAACACCATGGCCGTACGCCCTGTTCGCAGGTCCCAGACGCGTCCAATAGCGTCCAGGCCGCTACCGTGTATATCAGAGATGGAACACATGAGGAATACTTTTAACGACTGACCCGGATGCTACGAGAGCGCCGTCATCCTGGAATTCAATAGCGTAGACTTCTTTGGAGTGCCCCTCCTGAAGAAGCAGCTCTTTGGCTGTGTTCACATCCCATAATCGCCAAGTGGTGTCAAAACTCGCACTAGCGACATAATCACCAGATGGATGGAAAGCTACGCGACAAACGCGCTGCAAATGCCCTTTCATCACAGCTATTGGTGACTCGCTGCCTATGATCAGTACAGAGAATAGCATGACATTGACAACTTACCTATTGATGGACCATAAATTGACTTGACCGTCACCCGCCCCACTCACGAGATTTACTACATCTGCCCCGACAGATAGAGTTGCTTGTGGATGCCATGCAACACCGCCAACACGGTCACTGTGTCCTCGAAGAGCGCGTATAGGCGTACATGCAGGAACATTCCATAGTTTTACTGTCCCAGACCAACTCGACGTCGCCAAAATCTCATTATTTGGCGCAAACCTCACCTGAGAAATCGGTCTGTCGTCTCCAATCTGCGTTCCAAGATGTGCGTATTTCTGTGGCGCCGGTCAGACTTGAAAACGCAGGTGCATTGTGAACGCACTTTGACTTGAGCAAAAACCTTCTTCCTTATATCCACGATTCGCCCTAAATCCATTCTGCTGTCTATCCTCTGTTGGGCGACGCGCTTTTGAGCTCTGCATTGGGAGAAACAATAAAGTGTAGTAAGCACCTTGGACTTGCAACCTATCGGAGGGAATATGACCTGGGAAGAGAATAGTGTGCTATTCGTCTCCGTGCCTCAAGCAGTTCGAGCGATCCGGGAGAGTAAAACTCTTCTTCCTGGATGGATATGAGAATGATAGAGACAGATGATATCAGGTAGCACACCTCTTCTTCACTCTCACTTTCACTCTCATGATCCATGTCCATGCCATCCTCACCACGAGCGGCGTTTATTTGTGAAATGACATATATCAAGCGGTCTCGACGGTCAGCAGCCTAACCAGAGCTTGGATTTCAGTGTAACACATTGAAATCGTCAACGTACGCGTTCTCCAAAAAGCGTTATAGGTTCCCCGATCTCCCTCAACCGCTGCTTGACACGGTTATCATCGGTAGGCACTGCTGTAGTTCGCGCCCTTTTCTTCCTCTCTAGTTCGTCGAGAATGACTTGGTTCTCTATCCTGGCGCGCTCAGAGCCTTGATAGCCGATATCTTCCATGAGGCTGTCAAAGTCGGGCATGATGGGCAGCGCAGTGGGCGATAGAGAGCGCGACGCTAATGGGCGGAGGAGAGTCTAGTGCCTTCCGTTGTATACAGCGACAAACAGCAGATATTAGAAATAATTTTTTCACGACTGACAACTGTCTTCTTGACTGTCATTATCATGAGTCTCACTTTGCTTTTCTTCAATTCGCACCTTTTGTTATGAACCTCGCCGAGCTTATCTACGCCTTGCATCCGTTTCCAACGTGCTTGGTCGTTAAACTACCCGGCAACACCAATCCACGCTTCCCATCTCTCGCCGCTCCATGCTCTTTTGGACCGTCGCCTTGATGGCGTGAGACAATCCAGTACTCTTGTCATCCTCAATCTGTCCCCCAATATCATGCTTTTGTTTCCCACCATCATATAGTTCGTTTCGAATCAGTCGATGCCAGTTTGTTCGATGGGTTTAGTGTGTCAAGTCTACTACATTGTGCAATCATCGCACTTGTCTTAGTCGATAGACTTACGGTGGCAACCGTTCAAGTTTCAGCGCACTCCGGGATCGCCTTGAGTTGCCTATCTTCGCATCAAATCGCGCGAGCGCTATTGAAACGTTCTCGGCCAGAGCATCATTCTCAGTAGGGTTGCCTATTTTTGAGGCTTAGGGCGCAAAGTCATGGAGATCTTGATGATTGTCGTAGCATCATTCTTTGATAACTCAGTGAAAAGAACTTGACCGAAGTATATATATTCATAGAGCGCTCAACGCCACCTCTGTTTGATCTTTCTTTTTCCTTTCTTCTCTTTGTGGTTCTTCTTTTCTTCGTTCTTTTCGGCTGCAATGTCTGCAGGTAAGATCTCTCTCGACTCTGATACAACGATACGCTTACTAACCTTCGTAATTGTAGAGCTGACACACCGACCGAGTTATATTATTCCCGTCTTTGATTCTCTGTTGGGCGCTGGTTTCTTGCTCGTTCTCGGAATCCTAGTCATTGCGGCTTGGTCCCCGCAAGTTCGCCGAAGCAAAACTTGGTTTGCGTTCTTGGGCGCAGCGCTGGTATGGAGCATCACATACCTCGTCCTTCTTGGTCAGCAATTCGGAAGGGCGCCCTCGTATGGCTTGTGTGTATTCCAGACATGTAAATGTACTTGATGTTCTTCCTTTCTATTACTGAATATTTCACAAAGGTTTGGTATATGCCATACCGCCACTGTTAGTCGCTTACGTCGCCCGATATAACGCGATTGACATTCCTGTAGGACTGCGACCGCTGGGCTTTGTATGGTCGTTGAAGTGTGTGAACTTCAACTTGCATCGTCATAGATTCCCTGACATGTGGTGGCAGTTGTATATGCGAGTCTCGTGTGGTGTTTTTGAGAAGGCGGTCAATGAGCGGCTGGTCTGGTACGTGAGTGATAATCGGCACTTTGTAGGATGGAGTTCGTTATTAACACGCTGCAGCTCGTCCTTTTGCCACCTGTTGTACATTTAGCTGTATTCTTTGAAGCGTCGTCGGTAAGACTCCACACTGCTTCGAAGCGGACCTGTATACTGAACCCACGATAGGTCGCTCTGGCCCACAGAGAACTCGTATCCAGAGAGGACTTTGGTCTATATTGTCATCTCAATTCGTCGACGAGTATAGATGTCGCCTTACCGTGAGTGTGTACTCAACACTTTCGCGACACTACACCTAAACCTGGTCGATTAGCTCAAAAACTAGCGCTATTGTATCATTGGTCGCGACCAGTTTGGCTGTATTGTTTCTTGGTATGCTAGCCTTTCACGGATCCGACCATCGGTCTGACTTGGTGCCAATAGGCTATATCGTGTTCCTGCTCGTGTACCATGGTCGAAAGTCTAGGATCTACACAGAGGGCATGACGCACGCCTTTTCTGTGTCATTGTTTATCCGAACAGCGGTTCTAATCACTATAACGATGGTTGGCGTTGCGTATGGTTTCCGCGTCAATTTCTGTTGGTAGTAGTACTAAAGGTGGCGTAGGTTGGCTGCCGTGTCATACACCCGAGATGGTGCCAATGCCAATCCAGCTGCAATGTGGAGCATTGCCATGGCTTCTGGTATGTTTGACTTACTTGTGTAGCTTTTTAAGTTGGTTGAACGATGGTGTAGTGCCGCTGTGCGTGGCGATTCTCTTTGGGACACAGAAGGACATTCTGAACGGCTGTTTGTTCTGGAGGAACCGAGGGGGGTTCGTGAAATTCTAATATTATTTTGTATCTTCGCTCTGCAATGTTTTACGTCTGTTTATCGCTGGCGGCTGAGGTATGTAATAAGACTCCAGGAGCGATTTGGGGTTAGGGGTACTACATTCTTGTTCTCTCCATAATCACCCTCTATCCCCGACAACATATAAGCGTAACACACTATCAAGATGATGGCCAGCGACGCTACCACTCCGAGAGTTCTCGCGAGTGCTCTCCTGGTTAGTAAGCAGAAGCGCAATCAACGTCAACTTAATTTTGGTCTCATCTAGCAAGCATCCGGCAATCCCACTGTCAGGCTGTTGGATGCCAAGGCGGCACGAGTCGAAATCAACGCGTCTTATTTTCCCGATCTCCTCACTACTATTCAACCGCACTTGCGCGATCCACCGTCTGAACGGAATCTATTCAATCCCGACAAACTACTGGCCTACAGCGCCTGCTCTATCAACCTTTCCGAGTCTTTTCGCCTCTCACGGGAAGATGACACTTGGCTGAGCTGTTTCCGCTTCGTGATTCACGTATACAAATATAGCGAGCCTCTTTGGTTACCCTTCTGAGGACATGGCTGTGTATACTTCCAGTCGTATGCCTTTCAGCGGCATATGTCGCCGCATTCTCACATTAATGGGCGCCAGGCATCCCTCATATTCTTTCCGACGCTGTTACATATCAACGCACCTGCGATCGCCGACTTACCTGCGTGGATTCCGCAAGCAATAGACAGTCACCTGTTACCTATCGTCTTTGGGAGTGCCATGTTTTTCGAGGATATCCTACAGCAAGGTCCCCGGCACGAAGTCGAAGAACTCATGCTTCGGCTACTCAAGTATTTGACTCCGGCGCTCATACATCGCTCTGTACTTAAACGCGTCCTTCGCTCATTACATCAACTTCGAGCAAAATGCGGAAGCCTCGAACAGCTTTTCCATGGTGAGGTGCATGACGCGTGGGTTGGCTTTCTGCGACAAGCGGACGACATGAAGTTCTTCTTATCGTATCTCAAGACTTCAGGTTTGGATTTCGCTGACTGTTTGAATCCTGAGGTGAGCGAATTGATGATGTATAGCAACTTGTAAGCTTACCTCAATACGACAGTGTAACTTGTCGAAGGACGAAGATTACACGCCTAAACAATGCCAGGCATGCCGGCGAGCATTTTGCTGCTCGCGTGAATGTCAAAAAGCGCACTGGAAGGATCATCGCGAAAACTGTAAGAAGGCGCTGGCAGAAAGGCAGAAAGGTACGTACTACGTCTAATAGCGTACACCTTGGCAAATTGTTGTTCTTAGGCACTGTGCAGTTGCATGCGGATGCTCGGCACGAGGCTTTTGTACTAGCTCACGCAAACTATATGGTGTCGCGCGAAGGTAAATTCACCCAGCTCATAGCGGCATACAAGCGCACCGACGTCGCTGACCCACGCACTCCTACACACAACATTGTTACCGTGTTGGACTATACAGAAGCACCTCCCAAGTTATCGGTCGCACACGCAGCTGCGTTTATGACCATGCCGAATTGGCTGAGCACAGTGAATGAAGCTCAAGCAGGTCACGGTCAACTCGCCTATATCTCGATCCCATACATTGTTAATGAAGCCCAACACTTCTTTGTTTTGCTCGACATGCGGGATCTAGTAACCTCACGCCGGATAATTCTTCAGTGGGCGTTAGGGGATAGTGTTTTGTTTGTATTCAATCGATACTATCTATGCCTATTGGACAGTTTCGTAGCATTCAAGTGCCTTCATCAACCTCCCCCATTTCCCGTCTTGCCAACTCGTCACTGCCTTCCATTCCTTACTCTCCACACCCCACACCAGCCTAATAGGCCGGATACTAGCCGCAATAGCGAAGTCTGCGAAAGACGGCTTTTCGCCAGATACAAACGTTCTATCGTCCCCAATCCACTTTGCAATATCGCCCATAGTCGCCTCCGCCTTGCTCCACTGCTCCGCACTGGGATGCAGCGGCAGCTTTTCGCCGTCGATTCCTCCCGCCGCCAAAGTCTTGAGAGAGTAACTTCTACTCGGCGGCAGCATGTGCGGGAGGACGTGCGGAAAGACGAGCATCAAGATCATCTCTGCGGTCTGTGCCGAGATACTGTTCCCAAAGGTTGTGTATGAGCTCATTGGCGGGTCGGGGAAGAGGACCCGCGGGGTGTCGGGATATGTGACGTCGAGGTAGGCGGCGATGCTCTCGGACTCTGCGAGTGCTACGCCCGTGAAGGGGTCGAAGATCATGGGGAGCGTATATTTGCTGCTTCCGTCGGGTTTTGTACCTGTGGGCTTGATGCCGAGGGCTTTGGCCTTGTCTTCGACTTCGGGGTAGTTGAGCCATTCGGTCTCGTAGGGAATTCCTTTGTAGTTAAGGACGTATCTGGGTGAGGGAGAGCTTATTAGGTCGGCGGCTTTCTCCAGACACATGTCGACCGCACCGTATCTTCCATGTAATGTAGGACCATGAGCGTCCTGGGAGTGTTGATGGAAAATCGTAAAACTTGATGACTGACATTGGAGGAGCTGCTGGAGAGGTTGTACTTCAAAGTTGTTCTTATATAGAACATCACTCTGTTCAAACTCCAAGCGATTATTTGGCCGCAGGCTACCTCGCGTCGCATTCGCATTGAAGAACTTGGCGCCCGTTCGAGTGTACGGCGAAAGTACTGGTATACTAGTCTCGTGTGTACTAGATCAACTGATTACTATTAGCGTGATTGTAAAGTATGGATACTAGCATCTGTCATCTTCAAATCTGTTCACTTCTACTCCTCGTCGTAGAACAGCAGTGCGCGAACTTCAATGGACTCTCTCTTCGGCGCATCAGCAGGTGCGCTGGGATCTATGAACGCAGTATGTGGTGTATACGGCGCAACGCCAGGTTTAGAATCAAAACTAATTGGGAAATCTCAGTCAAATCAGACTGACACAGAAGTTGCGTCATACCACTTGAGCAAAATGATTTCTTCCGTAGACATTCCTCTAAGGTATTTCCACTGATATTCGGGGTTGTATTTGACCCCGTACGTCTCGCCCTCCATGTTCGGGTAGATCAACGCAATGGGGACGACGTAGTCTGACGGATTGACGCTGCGATAATCACACAGAGCGAGCGGGGGGTCCGTGGCGACATGCGAGATGGGCCACCACAGATTGACCACTTGGAATCGCTTCTTGAGTAATTTCTCCGCTTCGTCAGCAGGGAGGTTCTGCTTAACGCGGTTGACTGAAGACTTCGGCGTCTAGTCGACATGTGCGCTTTAAGAATGATTGATGAGCGTATCCATAGTGCTGTTTAGAACGTACTTTAAGACTGGCTGGCGCTTGTCGGGAGAGTCGTCAGCAACGCCAGGTCGGCAACGACGAATGGCTGAGTGTAAACATGAGTTACAGGAACATACAGATTCGGATGGCTTACTGTGGTCAAAGATGACGACACGCGAGGCACCGGTCAGCGTCTTGAAGTAGTTGATCACCTCAGGATAGTAGACTTTGGTAACTTCGTCTTCATTGTCGAACGAGGACACCTGTGAGGGACAGTTCGAATAGAACTGGAAGCCAGACTTGTCAAGGGAGACAGAGTCTTCCTTGCCTCGGACGTTCTCAATGAACGCCTCCTGCTTCTCGCTAACCACATTGGTGGGCCTGACACCTGTCACTGGGTCGGCGTTGAGTAGGTAGTAAGGACGCTCGCCATGGGGAGGATCCGTGAAGAACGTCAGTGTTGTCTTGACTTGGTCGATGGCCATTGTCGAGCAGTGGATGGATAGTTATGCAAAGCGCTGCGGCGCCATTTAAGTGGATAGATTTAATTATTTTCTGTGGATTGCACGAAAGGAGGAAAGAGAGACTGTGCGCAAGTAAAATATGTCATGGGTGGTGCATCCACTATCGCATTCGCAGGGAAACAACGTCCAGACCCAGACCGGTGCAGAACTTGACGAAGTAGACGCTTGGGGACCTGGAATCTTGTCCGACAGCGACTGAAGAGATTAGACAGCCCAGAAAGGACTCCCTGTGAGAATTTGATGGGCGGTATAACCTAATGGAGGAAGAGTCGAGTACCATCCTCCAGAGTGAGCGTATTAGCCTCAGCGTAAGTACAAGACCGCGGCAGTAACGCACAGGCCGGCGGATCAATGTGGTTAATCGGCATTTTCCAACTCTTTCCTTAAGCGCAACGGTCATCTTCTTCGTTCTTCACCGTTCCCCAATTTGCGGCATATGAGACGCGTTTCGCATTCGGTGCTCTCAACGCAACAATGCCTGAAAAGTATCATGCCGTTTTGCCTACTCTATTAACCAGATTAGCTGCATTCTCATCCCTGAAGTTACTCGACCAGAATGCAGTACTACCTGACTTGGATTTTGGGTTTCCTGTGGGCATCGAGCAGCTTTACAGCCCCGGAAACTGTGGGTCTATCGTCTTTTTATTTCTTCTGAATTTCTCAACTGTACTGTTTACAGTGTAAACTACTTGACAAGAAGTTACCTGGCCGTGTTTCTTTCCCTTCGTCGGGAGAGTATAACGCCCAGCAATCAAGTTACGTGTTCTATACAAACTCTGCGCCTGCCTGCGTGGCTGCCCCTGTGTCGTCTCTCGAGGTTTCTGCTGTAATATCAGTTGCCCGGGATCATGATTGCCCTTTTGCTGTGAAGTCGGGCGGCAGCAGTCACAGTGGAGGGTCCAATGTCGGTTCAGATGGATTTGTGATTGATCTAAAGCACCTTGATGAGGCGACTTTGTCGGATGACAGAAATCGAGTATTCATCGGTCCAGGATCACTTTGGATCAAAGTCTATGAGGAATTGGCGTTGTTTAACTTGACGACGACGGGTGGCAGAGCGTCTAGCGTCGGCGTTGGAGGGTTTTTATCAGGAGGTGATCATCATAATCATCAGCTTGAATATGTTCTTATCTGGTCGTAGGTGGTATCACCCCACTGTCCTACCAGCATGGGTTTGCGAACGAAAACACCTATGAGATAGTGCTCGCTAACGGGACAGTCTTGACCGTCAATGCCCATCGTCACTCGGACCTTTTCAAGGCATTGCGCCTTGGCAGTACGAATTATGGCGTAGTAACGCGCTTCGCAGTCCCCACTTTTCCTATCACGCCCCTCTTTGCCGGGCTGCAGGTGCACGATGCTACCAATGCACACGCCATTCTCAGCAAATTTCCTTCCTTCGTACATGCGGCAGACAAGTTCCGTGAAAGCGCTGCCATCTTCACAATCGCTTTGGCCTCGTCGATGAAGCAGACTATGGTCATCACGCTGCAAGCGTACTACAGCTCGACGTTGCCAGAGTTAGCCTCTTCTTTTCCTTCCAACGCCTATACGCCATTGGTTGATACCGCCGCTGAGAAATCACTATTAGACTACGTCCAGGAAACGAGTGGGTCTGGGCTCGTGAAGAAGGGGCGAACTATATGGACAACATTGTCGTACATCGCCGACGAAGCCGACACAGAGTTCGCTTGGGATATTTTTGTCCGAGGACAGTCTGCCTTTGCTGTGCACGAAGAGCGTGATGGTTTCGCCTGGACGCTCTCTGTTCAACCCTTCACCTCTCGCATGCACGCAGCCTCTAACGACAACCTCATTTTGGTCCTTCTTATGGTCGATTGGCAGAATGCAGAAGACGAGACGGACATTGTCCAAACAGTCAGGGAGTGGGCGTCTTGGGCAGAGGAACAGGCAAAACGTCGTGACTTATTTCACCCCCTCCTCTTCATGAACTATGCCGGGTCATCGCAGGATGTGTATGGGCGTTCCGTTGACGAAGATACCCTCGATGGCTTGCTCAAAGTTCAGGAGTTGTATGACCCCGGCCGCGTATTGTCGCGACTCTTTCGCGGCGGTTTCAAGCTTCCTAGCCGGCAAAGCCGCGCTGAAGGAACGTTAACTGTCGAGCTGTAGAAGACGTATTAGACTTAGAGTATATTAAATGTATAACTATTGTTACACTGGAAATGACTATAATTCGACTTGTATAACACAATTTACCGATTGACCAAAGTCCCATAGGAGCCTACATTCAGCTTTTGCCTAGCTGACCTGACATAGGCAAAGCTTAAAGTAATGACATCCGCTCTGAATCTTCTCTCCATGCGAGCTACATGTCACAGATGTCATAAGCTGAAAGAGGGCAATGTGAAAAGTTGTATATTATATAGGTCAATATCATATACGCCACGACTTAGCAACCTTCTACGCCTCGTCAGGGAATGCGTTCTTGAAACTCTGTTCAATCAACTCCGCTCTCCCAAGGCTCCTCGGTACTACGGAGCACGCGAACGGTGCTGGATTTGACGATAATCCCTGATCGCGGGGAGTTCAGTGCCATCAAAACAACAGATGAGTAAGCCTGCATACCAAGTCAAAGTTCCACAGATCCAAGGGTATCACTGCCCCTGTGTTCGGGTCCCTCGCTCTGTGGAACTCGAATCCCCATACGAGGTGCATTACAGCGAGCGCCTATGTTGCTCCATGTAGCGCTCATAGTGTCAAATGGGTTTGACGACGTACCGTCAAGTTGTTTGCGAATTGATAGCCAGGGCACATACGCTGGAGCAACATTTAGTTAAGAGATGCGCCACGGCTCCGTAACCACATACCCTGCCTGCGCCGAAGGACAGCGTCGAGCGATAGTCAGATCCATCCACCCCAAATTTAGTACCATTTGGGGTAAGGAGGTATCGCTCCGGCCTGAACTCCTCCGGGGCATCATAAAATTCTGAGAAACCTAGTGAGTTACGCCAGATAGTGTCCGGACGCTGAGTCATACCTGGATCATGATAAACGCCCCTGAAAACGACCGATGCGTTAGCGCGCCTTAACCAAGAACCAACGAAACCCTACAGGTATTCATCAAGATCATGGAGCCCTTCGGAATGGTGAATCCCTTATCCTATGATTCGATCAGTAGAAGAAGATATGAGGGAAACTTGAAGAGTCACATACGAATTGATCCTCAGTGGTGACGTGCGGCACGCCAGCAGGTGAAACTGGACGCCATCTGGAAGCAAGAAGTAGATACTCTGAGAACCAGAAGGATTTGGCGCATTGTCTACCTATGAGTCTGGGGATGGGACAATGAGCACCGTTCCGAAACGTAGAAATGAAATATTACCTCGCGAATAATGGCTTGAATGTAAGGTAAAGAGGCGAAGTCTTCGTACTGCGGAAGACGAAGATCACCAACAACACGATCGATCTCTTTCCATGCTTCCTGCTGGACTTCCGGGTGAGCCGTCAAAGCGAGAACAATAGCGCGTAACAAGCCGGCAGACGTATCGGAACCACCATCCAACAATATCCCGCCGTGATATCCGAGTTCGTCGTGATTCTCGAACCCAAGCTCCTTCTTCATGTCCAAGACATCATCCATATAACAGCCTATACCTGATCCCTTCTTCCATCGTTCTTCGCATTCATCATACAGACCGTAGAACAATGAGCGCTGGATATCGCGGACCTCCAAGGTCTCTTCCTTCCATCGACCCCAAGAACTAGATATGTGAGCGAGCATACGCCCAGGGACATACTTCAAGAAAGGCAAGAAGTCGATAGGCGGCGCGGCACCTGGTTCAACAATGCGAAGGAAGCGTCGGGTGTAATCCGAGGTGCTCTGGACGACGGAAGAGTCATGACTATGGGATTGTTTTCCATACACCGTATAAAGCATGACAGACAGCGTCGTCCGGTGGATACTTACTGGTAGTGAGGATTAGCGCTCAACTCGGGCATCAAATGAGCATTTCCAATGATTCGACGCGTAGGAGGTCCAGGTGGGAAATTAGGGGGTCGCTTTCCTGAATTCCATAGTCGGAAAAAACCCCAAAGCACGAGAGCTGCAACGATAACAAGCACAAGTGACGAAAGCATGTCCTAGGCGCTTCTCAGTGAGGCCGCTTGAGTTCACATTCTATGATATATGTTCCCCGCCGTTCAACCGTAAATCTAGTCCCCCGGAGTGAAACCGTTGGAGGTGTGCGGTGCAGCATTCGATGTTTACAACAAGAAGGTACAGAGCCAAAACCCATTTTGGTCGGAAGAATCGATACTCGGGTCTGACACGTGCCCTTGTTGATCGGTCTCGCGACTCTTGTTCAAACCTCCGTCACAAGCGCTGGACACGCACTAATCTGAGGAGATGTGCGAACTCGGTTCTCTAATCCACGCAGCTTTCGATCTCTGTCTGAGAAAATTCGAATCTTACCATACACCGGCTAAATTTGTTTTCAGTACTTATTCCATCGGTTTCGAGATATCAGTCGCTTAGCGTACTACCAGGCGTCGCCTCGCAATCTGAGCATAGATCAACTCTGCACCATGTCGTTCTCCTTCGGGATCCGCTCGCTGACTGAAGAACTGAAACTTTTAAATCCTCAACTCCTGTGCTTTCAATAGTCTCCTCCCACCTCCGCTGCAATGTCTGTAATGTCCTCTAGGTTCAACAATCTGCCCAGCTATTATACTTTGCCTGACACTCTTCGAAACTGGCCGTGGCAACGCAGAGTCAATCCATGGCTTGCAGAAGTCAAGCGGGAGTCGTCAGCATGGGCGGAGTCATTCCAGGCGTTCAGTCCCAGGGCGCAAAACGCATTCAACATGTGTGATTTCAGTAGGACATGCCTTTTTCGTCTTCACGACTTCTGTGCTGATAAACAAAACCAGACCTTTTGGCTGCTCCGACACTGAGCAGAGGTATTGGTTCAAAATACTTTCCTCCAGCCTCGATCTAACGGCGCTTCATTTTCTCAAGAGGGATGTCGTATTGGTGCCGACCTCATGAGTCTGTACTTTGTCATCGACGAATATTCGGACGTCGCAGATACAAAATTGGCTCGCATCCAGGCGGATATCATTATGGACGCTCTTCGTAATCCTCTGAAACCACGACCAGCCGGCGAATGGGTGGGCGGCGAATGCACCCGATCTTATTGGGAGAACGCTATCCAGTTCTCCACTCCTGCTTGCCAGCGGCACTTTTTAGATTCGTTCCAACGGTATACTGATGCCGTGGTTCAGCAAGCAGACGATCGCGGAAAACACATCATTCGCACGCTCGATGATTATTTTGCTTTGCGACGGGAGACTGTGGGAGCCAAGCCATCATATATCATCAACGAGATCAACTTGAACCTCCCAGATGATGTTCTTCTCGAAGAGAACATGCAGATACTCATCGAGACCGCTACCGACATGATCATCATTGCCAACGATCTCTTCTCTTGGAATGTCGAGTAAGTCGTGTTCATCCTTGTACAGATGTGGTACTCATTTTTATTCAGACAAGCAAAGGGCGACGATCTCCATAATTGCGTCACAATCATTATGCACCATCTCGGTTTAGATCACGCCGGCGCTCTAGCGTATATCTCGGATTTGCACGACCATACCGCAAACAGATTCTTCGAAGCGCAAGCCAAGGTTCCGTTGACTGGTTCAGCCGAATTGGACGCTGAGGTTGACTTTTTTGTGGACGGTCTAGGCATGTAGGTGCGTGCCAATGACCAGTGGAGCTTCGAGGTACGTTCATGAAGTTGCCCTCGCACAATCGATCTGAACGTTAGCTGTCGGGTAAGCGTTACTTTGGACCTGAAGGGCTCACAATCCAAAAGACGCGTTACGTGAAGCGTCTTCCCAAGATTGGGGGAGAAGACGGGCAGCCTCTGCCTGAATACGTGATTGACGCGCCCCGCGCTCAGCTCGCCATTGCCGTTCTTTGACCTCATTTTACTTGCTATATTTCACGCGCCATATCATCATGTAAATAATAGATATAACTGAATTGTAATTTATAGAAACGACAGGCTCCTACTAACAATAAGCAATGGTCATTGTTCTTAGAAATCAACACATTGAACCTTTGCCGCTCTCTCAAGCGTAGTCCAGTGACTCGAATGTGTGCCAGCCACATTGATAAATGATTCTGATGTCCTTGGTAATATATACTGTAGCCTCAAGCGTCCTTGCTAGCTAACGGTCCGCAAGATACACACGTCATACCATTGACCTTGCGCCCTAATTCTATCAGGTCAATATACTGTTCCATAGGTATTCAAAGGGGCACCTTACATTGCTCTTGACAACCCCGATGTACAGCTTCACCACACTCATCACACCAGACCATCTCCAGCGCCGGCTGTCTGTTTATGACATCGTAGAAACGGCTGAAGCACACGGGACAGTCGTAGGCCTCGGTTTCTGTCATCTTATCGCTCGACTTGGCGCGCAAGGATGCGGGCGGGGCGTCGGCCAAAGATGGATTTGAGTTCAGACGTGAGGAGGGCCCTGTTATGGTGTCAACAAGAGCGGTGTGTGGGAATGCAACAAGAAGACGTTACTTTTGGTACCATAGATTGGAGGACTGGGGTATGCGAAGGACTGGAATCGTGTCGCGTTAGTTTAAGGAGGATGGTGACACTAGAAAGAAGATGACCTCTCCATAGGACGATCAACTTGAGAGTTCAATGAGTCCAGTGTGGCGTGAGGGAGATAAAAATACCTACGATGTGTTCACAGTGATTTAATCCCTTCTTCCCGTGAGGACCTTGAGGAGACGCGTTATTCCCTGAGAAGATTTCAACCGCGCATGTCTATCTCACTCACATCGCAACGCGGCCTCTGAGCAATCGAGACATTGAATATCTGTAAGGGTCGGAAACGTGTCTACCACTTGAAGCGAGGCACACACCTTATCTATCTCGACGTTGTTTGTCGTCCCAATCTTGAATTCCTCTTCAAGATCACTGACTTTGTGTCTTCCTAAGACATAATATCTAGCTGAAGATATTAGCGATACACTCAAATTTGTCAAACGCCACCATACTTTTTCGTAGTCAGGACATAACGCTCCCGGACGTCCTCAGGACATTTAAGCTTGAACCGCGCCAGACGCTTTTCAGTTGGAGGCTCATCCGGTGCTTCGGAGCTCTTTCTCGGTTTCTTGCGCGCTTTCGGAGGCGTCTTGTACGCAGGCATTTGTATCGCTTCCTCCGAGTCTACAACACTTTGTGGCGACGCTGCCGAAGGCATCTGGATAGTGGATTCTGACTCTGACCCCCCGACATTTCATAATCGTCGTCGTCGGATTCGGTACGAGCTCGCTTTTTGTTTGCTTTCTTTGACTTTGGAGGCATGATGGGCGGAGAAGAGTGAGAGATGTCAGTGGCGATGATGCGCCATGTGACTCTGAATTTCAGAAGGTTTCGCGACCAGGCACCCTACGCTACATGGTACTTTAAATAACGGGAGGCTTGGATCCGGGCTGAAAGGTGTAGGTCAAACCACATCTGCCGCATTATTGGCGGTCCTGGTAGAAGGCCATCTACCGAAAAGTTAACATACTCTAGTATTCAAGTGCAGACTGCAAGTCGTGCGGCGTACGAACATACCAGCACCGCACTCGGCCGAGGGATATTCGCGACGAAGGCGTTTGAGCTTTCCATCAGTCAACCTTGTAGAATTACTTTCCATCGTTTGGGCTAGTCTGGGGACAGATGAGATAAGATAAGAAATAAGCAGACAATCGTTCAGCGCGTACGGTAAGTCTTCCGGGCGCCGCCGCAGGCGCAACATGAGATAGACAGTTGACTCGTTCTGGACGTTGTAGTCGCTGAGGATGTGGCCGTCCTCGAGCACCTTGCCCGCGAAGATCAGAATCTGCTGTTCAGGCGGTATACCATCCTTGGTCTGTATTGTAGCTTTGATATTGTCAGTGTGTCGGTAGATTCGACGTGGACGTTAATGGTTCCGCCCGTGACGCTATCGCAAGGTCAGGAAAAGATTACAAAGTCAAGGATATCCCACACGTCTTTATGAAGAGCAGCATCGTGCGGACGCCTGGTTGTGGCCAGTAAGACCCTCTATTTCAGGCCTCTGTCCGTCCAACAAGCTGAACGGTGGAGTCTCTGACAAAAGCAAGAACCGGCACGGATGAGAAAGCAGAAATGTTTG
>JADNYV010000594.1:0-20689 GCA_015501055.1 Mucidula mucida | reverse complement strand
TGGAGGTATGCCAGGTGCGCTACATATCATCAGAATCTCAAATCTCTTGGAAATCGGTAAACCTGCTTTTATCTTCTCCTCGTTTGCCATCTATACCAACGATCAGAATGTAAACTCTTTCGTTGAAAAGACAAAAGCACTCACACGCTCGGCTGACAGGGCGGATATATGTCTCTGGAGACGTGCTTCCTTCCACTTCACCTCACTCGCTGTTTCGAACCGGCGCTCCCAGTGATTCCAGGCTTCCTTCGCTCTTTCAAGGACCTTCTCGTCAACGTGCTCGCCATAGTGCATGCAAACCACCGTGCGGAGGAGTCCGTACTTGCCCATCGGTTCCAGATCGAGCAACTGGTGTCGGACATGCTGCGCCAGATGGGCAACGGCGTGCCATATCCATGCCGACATGTGGTAGCAGTTTTGCTCGACGACGTTATAGGATGGAGCGACGTCGGATGAGTAGAAGGCAAAAAGAGCGGCCAGGCGCTCGAGGTTGAAGGGATCCTGCTCGGGATGGAGAAATTCCATGATAGCCTGAGCTCTGAGGGGAGGACGTTGAATGGGATGCCCGCCGGCACGGTGGATAACCATGTAGTCCGCGGCATTATACGACAACAATGACGACGAGATCGATGAGAAGTGATGTCGTATAGCGTCGAGAAGGGATTGTGGCGTCGGGGTATTGTGTTGCTTGGCCTCGGGACTCACGCCAAACAGATTGGCACGAGGATCATTACGCAGAAGCGCAGCAAGGTGTCCGTTGCCACTAGACTGCGGCGCGTCGGCGTCTCTGTAGCGCTTCAAGTCCACCTCTACGGAGAGCTCCCGATGCAGAACTCCGTCTATCAAAGGTGCGACGTGAGCCGTAAGGTATTCGTTCTGCGCCAAGTCTCTCATTTTCGAATACACGAGCTGCGTGAGCGCGCTGTGATACGCCAGATTGATACCTAAAGAACGACTGGCATCGACGGTTACGTTCAGATACGCGCGAGGGTGCTGAACGATTGGGTCGTCCCTCTGGAATAGATGGATATTCGCTACCGTCAGGTCCGCCGACAAAGAGACAGAGGAGCTAGATCCAGACGGCAATGCGTGTGACGAGGTGTCAGAGGCGCTCATGGTTACTCGCCAGCTTCCAGAGATCCTCGATTGTTATATGCTGCCTACCGTGCGAACACATTCTAATCTTGTCCTCCTCTCTAAAAGCGAAGGAGGAAGCAGCCATGTCATGGGATAAAGATGGCGCACATACACGTGTGGCTTCCACGGAATACGAAACACCGAAGTGAATGGCCTGTTGCCATTTGAGAGAGACGTTTTCCCAGAACGTTCAGCTTTCTCACATATACAAATTACGGATGTTATACTTTCAGTATGATACCGCGGAAGGAAGCGCAGGACGTAACGACTGACAGTGAGAAGTAGTGCGTGTAACTTTTACGCGTGGCGCCTGGATTAGGCCTCCGCTAGATCGCTTGAAGCCTTGAGGGACAATTCTCTGGGTTAGGGTTAAACATGAGGGTGAAAAGATAAGATTACATTGCCTACGGCATAAAACTTCCGGCTTCGCGGCGGATTTTGCCGCGGCCCTCTTCCCGCCCGCCATGGCTATCTTCTGCACCCATCGGCGCGGATTTACGGTCTCTGAAAGGGGGCTAGACTAGGGCCAGAAGTACTGTGCGATCGTATATCCTCGTCTAAGAACTACTACCCTACGCGAACCTTTCACAAACGCCAACTGCGCAATCGTATAGGCAAGTGTTGGAATCTAACACTCCTGCTCCGTTTGACAACAGCTCCTCTCCTTCATTACGTCGTATATCCTCGCGCTAACTGAAATATTTATCAAATAACAGGCGACGTGTAAACGGCCCAAGTCACCCCAACTGAGCCTTTCACTGATTCGTTTTTGTTCTCCTAGTAATTGAACGCGGTGTGTAATTATCTCTTTTCAACAAGCGCTTTATTCATAGACGATGGATTTAGATCATGGCGCCCACTATCATCGTTGTAGGCGCGGGCGTCATTGGACTCACCACCGCCATCCGCGTCCTGCAGTCTTCATCTGACACGAAGGTTGGTATGTTATAGTAGCCCTTGCTTGTCTCACCCTTCCCTTAGGTCATCATACTCTCCAAGGACCTGCCAGGAGACCCTCTCATACCGACCTATGCCTCACCGTGTGCCGGAGCCCATCATCTGTCTTTCGCCGCCGACGATGACATACTCCAGAGGAAAATCGACAAGCGAACTTTTGACGTGATGTGGGCACAGATCAAGGCCGCTGAAGAGAGCATGTCGGACCAATGGGAAAGGGCGTACGGCGAGCATCTCCTCAAGCTCAGGCAGACCGAATTTTATTGTCATCCCGGCGACAAACATATCGCATTCTTTGAAGATCTTCCCGACTTTCAGGTCCTCGAGCCACCGGAGGACGCCCATCCCCCGATTCTGTACAGTGTGTCGTTTACGAGCATGACGATGGATACTGGACCGTACCTTGACGTCTTGGTGAAGCATTTCGTGGCACTGGGAGGTGTCCTGGAAAGGGCTGAGCTAGGATCCTTGGCCGAATCTATCAACCATCCGGCGGTGGTTGCTCTTACATTGGAAGACTTAAACATTAAGAAGACGGTGCGTTTTGGTTAGTCCTGCAAATTTCGCGTCTTTAAAACCAACACGAGTTGAGGCTATCATCAATTGCACCGGTCTAGGGTCTATTCACCTCTCCGACGTCAACGACACCTCCATGTACCCGGTCCGAGGGCACGTCCTTGTCCTCGACGCTCCTTGGGTGAAAGAAGGTCGTACGCGCCAGGTCGGATCGCTCGCCGCCAGCGAAACCTTGGCGTCCGAATCATCGTCAGCTGAAGAAGAAGTGGGCGGTGGAGAAGGCGGTGAACGCACGTACATCATCCCTCGCAAGAGCGGACAGGTCGTCATCGGTGGCACGCGTGAGGTTGGGGATTGGTCTGCGACGCCAGATCCGGTTACTACGTTGTCGATCAAGCGTAGGGCACTGGAGATTTTCCCGGAGCTGTCACCGGCCTATTTGACGTCGCCGACGAGGAAGCCTTTACCCGAAGACTTGGACCCCATTGTGTTGAAGGAGGTCGTTGGGTTCAGGCCGGCTAGGAAAGATGGGCTCAGACTGGCGAAAGGAAGTGCGGTCGCTGGCGTTAAGGTAATCCATAACTACGGACATTCTGGTGCAGGATGGCAAGCGTCTTGGGGATGTGCGGAGGAGGTCGTTGTGTTGCTAAAGGAGTAGCCAAGCAATTTCGAAAGTGCTTTTCCTTACGTATCAGAGGACGAAGTATAGTGTTATCATTGTACAGGCATTGTCACATTTGCTACAGGTCTATTGTTTGCCATTGTCGCCACGTCTGTGTTCTTTGTCAGATCTTACATTGTACACATTTTCTGGATACTCACATTTTCTCTTTGTCGTTCTCATCGGACATTCTCATGCGTGAAAAGCTGGAAGTGATATCCCCTGCGTCAACCCTCAATCCTTCCAGCAGATTTCCTGTAGCAGCAGGAGGCATTGGGCTCGGATTCCGACTCGGCGCCTCGATCGTGATGATATATCCCGCAGCTTCAGACGACTCGATGCAGCCGTTCGTGTCCTTTCTTGGTGACATGGATGTGTAGTGGGGATGGAGGACTAAAGATGAGGTGGGTCATCCATGAGGAAAGCGGACTTATAACTAGAATTGAGTCCGGCGGTACCTGAATGATGTCCACGGAAAGATGTGGAACAAATGGACAGTTGTGGGGCCATGTTCCCATGCGTAGATGGTATCATACCTCCTCTCCATTTAAGATGAGTAGCGCAATGAATCTGTGTAGACCGCTCGTGGCGCTCATAGTAACAGAGGCAAGACGCCCTGGTGGACAGTGTTGACAATCTGGCAGCGGACGAAATCCGTGGTGAGTCCTGACTTCCTATTGCAGTAGGGACGTATCAGATATGAACTTGAATAAAGGAAATGCTTCAGACGTAGTAGTAAGGACGGGCACCCAAGACGTAGCAGATGCTGCGACAGATCCAAAGTTCTGTTGCAGAACGGCGCTAACGTGTGTTAAGTTGGGTCATCAGCTTAACATTTTCACGGCTTGATTGGAAGTACAAAAATACTTCGTGCGTACTACTCAAAAGGGAGGGAAGCTCATTGTCCTGCAGCATCTTCGTCCGGTGGCATTTCTGCCCCTGAACAGGCTAACTGTATTTGCACAAGCCAGGTCTCGTCAATAACAATGCTTTCTTTGGGCGGTGGCGCATGGAATTCCACCATACTCGACATAAAAAGCTTGGGATCGGATTCCATTAGCCAGACAAAAATCATATTGTTCTTCGTCGCGGTCGCAAATGAAGCATCCTGCGTATCATCTAGTAGGGTAGAAACAGGAGTCCGAAAGGAAACGTACGGAAAGAAAGCTTTTCACTATGTATAACGGTGCCGCATCAATTCTGGTGAGCCACATCTTCCCGATATCGTTCGGCGCTGAATTGTCACGCTCAAGTACAAAGGAAGCTGCGTATTCGTTGATCTGGTGAGGTGACGCGCGGCCTTTGTCGAGCTGTAGAGCATTGCATATCTACAATACATGGGTGGTTGGAGGCTCGGAGGGACATGAAAGCGTACCCGTATTCAACGGCGCTATGATTCTTCCGGTACCACGCCTGGAGTGCGAGAGGGTTGCTTGAATCGACGTCCTTCCTTTGCGCAGATTTCCTCTTTCGCCTTGAGTGGCGCATTCTGTGCTTGACGCTGCAGACAGCTTGCTTTGTCCTCGCCAGTCATTCCTAGGACCATCAAGGACGCGAAATAACGCGTATCAGATATAAACTGACTTCTGGCAGCTGTGCTACCGAAATCAGACTGCAGAGCGTCGCCACGAAACAAATGGCGGCGCACCTGCAGTATTTCGCCTATTTACAGGCCGAGCACATGGAGAAGGGTTTTCCCGTGCCCTCCCTGCTTGTCATAGTTTTGCATCCGACACAACATTGAACGAGAGGCTTGCGCTCCGGGATCCCTTTGAAGAGATGTTCGCGAGACATAATTTTCGGTTCTCCACCGTTCATGACGACGATAGAACCATTAGGGAGGTCTTCCGGAATCTACGACGTACACGATGAGAGAGGAGAGAAACCATAGTAAGTCGCGTGTACCGTGAAGGTCGTCGTGCCATTGGGGAGTGTCATCTTGTCATGATGGTGGTCAAAGGCGATCGACACTTGAGCCACGTTCCAACCCCGATCGCGGTCACATGGAGAGCTCAACGTCGCGACACTGGGGCGACAACGGCGGCGAAATAAACCTATTTTTATTTGATTAGCTCATGTCCGACACAAACAGTGCCATAAAGTATTAGTATGTACTACGTGCCAAGGTCACTCTTATCTATATTAGGCATGCTCAAGACTGGCGTGCAATCACGTACTATAAAGCTCCCCACTCTTATCTCCGGTCCACGGCCGTCTTTGACTATCGACTCTGTCAACCCCTTTACGACTCGTCTCTTGGGGAGGAGAGTTATTAGAAGCACGTTCGGTGACACACGGTGATAGAAGATAGACTTTGATGTGGAGGCAGTCAGCATACGTTCAGGGTACCTAGTCGCTGCGACTCATGGGCTCGGGTGACCCCGCACCAGGGTCGCAAAGCAAGGAGATGGGAGGCACGTCCTACGCTAGCATCTTTTGGGTTAAATTGGCGCTAAAAGCAGTGAATCAGCAACTCGACAAGACTTCACAGAAATACCTGGAACTCGTGGGTATCCTACGCACACAAATCACGCGCATACCCTCATGTGTACTCGACACGAAAGTTCGGGCCATGTTGTCCATTTTGGGAGGAGGTCTTTGTCGGTTCGTTTGATGCAGGTTCCTGGAACGCCGGGATAGGGCTGCGAAGAGTTACAAAATCTCTCCGGATACGAAAGACCGAGACGTGATGGATGGTAATTAGATTGGGATTGAGATAGTCTGTTGAACATGGGCGAATGCCGAAGGGAGCTCATTGGACTGCGGAGTTAAGTGATACCTGTGAGCTTGAACACTTCGTCATACGCCAGGAATCATCCCCTTTCGATCAGTTCTCGGGATGCCCGGACAAGTGAGAAAGAGCTGTTTTTAAATGCGAAGGTGGAGCAAACTTAGATGGTGTAGATGGACGAAAGCTAACAGATCAACATCAGGTCGACATGACCACACGAGGCGTAGGACAGGAGTGAGCGTAAGACCTTCCACGGCTGAATTTGTTTCTCCTAGTGATTCATACAGAGGTTGCAACCCATGTGGTGTTGGTGGTTCTCAGGCGGTTGCTCAGGCGTGCAGAGGAATAGTGATGCCTTCGTCAAGCCTTCCGGATTCGATGGATGCGAGGAATAACTGAGTAACTTACGAAGGAGTCATTTGACTTTCTTTGAGCGGATTATCCTTCTGGCATGTCGTGCAGCCTATCAGGAACACTTTACTGCACAAGCCCAGGTTCAAACTTCTAGCAACCATAAGTAACAGTGCTTAGCGTTCTTCGGGCGCGACTTCTCTCACGACTCGTACATAATCTAACAGGATCGCGTAACGAAAGCGTTATGTCGTCGAGTGCGTGATAGAAGAATGCGCGTGCCGGATCATTAGCGCGCCTGGATCTGATGCATGGCCTCATCACCAGTGAAAAAGCTGCAAAGGATGTCGTGAGTGAGGTCTGGGAAGCCGCTCACAGGACTACAGGTTTCGTAAGATCTCCGAGAAGGCTTGGGCTAGCTATTAGCGGATAATCGATGACTATTATGATAACTCACCATCTACACACCTGGGATGACAAGTCCGACTGGGCGGCCTAATTTGGCTCCGGAAACTGGACACAACGGAATGACGCGCACGCCCTGCTTGAGATCAAAACATGCAGAGATCATCTGAGAGATAGGTGGTAGATTCTGGCCGAGAGGGAGCACCGCGGTACAGAACAGGCGGGTGTGTACTCCGCCCGAATCTGTCACGCGTCTTGTTAACGACTATGTTTATCGGACGAAGATCTCTCGTCAAAAGAAAGCCGAAGTCATATCGATGACGGAAGCGGGGTTTGCAGCGGACCGTCGAGGTCAGGCACCCGAGCCGATAACGCTGCGCCTTTCGAGGCCCTGTACCTTTTCCGACACATGTACAGACAGCTAAACGTTTAACGAGAACTTGGAAAACACTGATAATTATAGTAGTGGTACAATGGGCGTTCAACGTGCGTGTGTAATAGATACTAAGCTATGGCGTAAATGATGGTACATGGGAACAATGACGATGGTCGATAGACGATGAATACAGGAGGATAGATGAGTATCAGATGGATAAGAGTCGCGTAGCTATGAGACTAGCGAAGGCATGGGTTGCGTGAAGGGGGGACAATGGTGTCTACGAACCGTGTGAGATGGTGTCCGGCGTGATATAAGACAACGGAAACTTACCATGTAGGATTATTTGAATGGGCACGATTTTTCGTGTTCACCGCCGCGGTATCCACAATGGCAGCACTGTGGTCCGTTCATGGTTACGGGTGTGGTCGACATCCCCGACAGCAGATGATCGTCACAGTGGGAGCGACTTTGGGATGCAATGAGTCGAAGAGAGGTCTCGGATGTGATGAAGAACGCGACTGCAGACATTGACAAACACATGGTGCGCAAGGGCTGGTAGTGGGCACTGGACGACGCGAGACGAAATGCGGGATGGGTTGGTAGGATCCACGCCAGTCGAGGTCGCGCCTTTTATCCTGCTTCGCCCAAGCATTCCCGTATGCGGCTAGCTCAAAAATATAATCGGCAACTTGATGCTTGATTGCTGCGGAGGCAAATGGCAAGCGAACCGAGCGAGTCGTAGAAAGCATGACCCGACTGTTGTCACGACAGCCCGATCGCATATTACAAATGACGTGATTGAGAACAAAGGAAGTCCAACTTCATCTCGGGTAGCCGTATGTAAAAATGCCACCGAGAGCAAGAACAGACATCCCAGCGCTTAACAAGAAATCTGACGGGAAGCGCTGAATAGGAAACCCCAAATAGCTCGATAGTCGGATCAACGCAAACCGTGTCACGAAAGTTAGCGCCTCAATTATGATACGTGGTTCACATACAGTCAGAATACCCTTACTAAACGTCGAGCAGTGAACACAGAACAGAGTGATTGACTCACAGTAGGGGTGACACGTTGCACGAACTGCATGTCAATGCCCATCTCCCTATGGTAAAGACCCGCTATTTGACTCCGGGTTATGCGGGACCTCGCTACTGTGGTCATTGTTCAAGAAATCTAACATCACGAGCAGGGTGTAGACTAAGCCAAACGAGGTAAGTCCAGTGCGTCAGAGCAGTCAGGCTGTGCATTCAGTATCGGAGGAAGAACCGCCACCAACATCCCTCCTCCAGAGTCGTGATTGCCTCTTCAGGATTAGTCTATAGTATAAACGTAGACCAATTCAGTTCTGGATCCCGATTGCCGAAATGTCTTCTGCCACGCTACGGTGAGTCAGATACGAAGTAAATAAGACCGAAGATCTTTGCCAACAGCGCTGAATGAGAACCTCCGAGTCCATATAGGAATGTCAATACTTCGAGGCGGATTCCAGGAGGCGCCGATCAAAGTGGCATCGCAAGCTGCGAATGTCGATTAATGCGAAGATGTAATTTGCAAAAAGTCTACTCACACTAGTACGTCGCGAATCCAATTCAGTTCGGGCGACGCCACGACCTTGATATCGTCCCGTAAGCCGTACGGCAGTCCTAACACGATCGCGTTGATCCTACTTCAATTGAGAAGAAGTGAAGCACAATTCAATGATAGATTGACGGATATACGTATGCATGCCATCACGGAAAAGTGCCATGGTACGTCGAGGGCGGTAGTCATATGATGATCTCGACCATGGACACATCTCGTCCTACCACGAAATGCCGTGGATCATGGAACACGCTATGATTTGACGTACTTAGAATCGATGGGGCCATTAAAAAATCCTGTATCACATAACAAACGCGGCTTGCTGTTCTCCATGCCCTGAAAGAGGTGCCAGACGGCAATTGGACGAAAATGAGCTGATAACAGCCTACTATGGAGTGTCAAAAAGTCGCGCTCAGGTCGAGCTCGCACTCCAGATTGAAGAGTACAGCGTGGTTCCATGTACTCATTGAGGGATGATGTATATCGAGGCTGGAATAGCATGAGAACGCGACCGATTGGAAAGCTATAACGTCGGAACTGAGGCCATACTGATTCGTACCTATATCCGCCATGAGAAACGGACGACTCGAGGGTTTCCAGAAATGAACAAAATTCATGGGTGCAGAGCTTGGGAAACCCAGAAGGAAGGCGCGAATCACAGGTGGGCCTACCGTAGTCCAGGCTTGCCGGAACACGACTAGACTCCACAAGGAACGCGCTCTCCAGAAGTGTCAATGAATCGAATAAGCTACTTGGCAATACGTGTTTGAGTTGTTGACGGCTTCTCTACGGATATCGGGGGTCTTTTGGGGTATGTACGTTGCGGTCCAGACTTTCTTCATTCCGCGTTCGTGTAAGCGGATCACTGAATTGCTGAAGAGAGGAAGTCAGACCGACTGGCGAGCGAGCGAGCAATATCTTCTTGGCGGTGGTCAAGAGCAAACTCGGATGCTTACGTGATTGATCCGGCGACAGCCCGAGCCTCGAACTTGCGCCTTATGAAACGCTGCGACTCCAGCCTGCCCTTCGGTTCAACCGAACCAATGTCTCGAGACGAACCTATCAACGCGAAACGGTTCAAGGCCTCAACGACTGTCGATCATCCCATTCCTGTCTTTGCCAGATCTGGCCTTACTTAAAAAACTTGCCCTCAGGAATATTATACAACGCGCGGCATCGTTACCTTCAAGGGTGCTTGATACTCTTCGAGAGGGCGAACCTTCAGTCTTACTATAGATAGACATCACGAATCTGTTACACTGACACGTTGTCGGATATGTCGGATACTTGTTCTATCAACATTTACAAGAGACGCGTTATATCAATGTCGAGTCGTTTTTACCAAGGAATGCAAGGATTTAAATAAGCTCTTTGCGCTCGGCCGCTCTCTGGCATCCCAAGAGAGGCATGTCTCAAGGAGATTCCAAAGTCTGCTCGACGGAAACTCCTGCTCTGAAGACCGAGGGTCTGTCCGCCTCCGGATTACTACTTCGTGCATCACACCGGGATCCGTTGGGATGTGCGAGAACGGCACTTTCCCCGTGAAGATCTACCGTGTATAGATTTAACGACATAGTCTCACCAGAATATAGTCCACTCACCTCGATGACCGTGCATCCAAACGAATATATGTCTCTCGCTGCTAAGTATTCCGGCTGGTACAGCGAAGTATCAATCATCTCAGGAGGCAACCAGCGAATCGTTCCTCTTCTGAGGGTCGTAGTCGCCGGTACTTGGGTCTCCATCATGAGACTTATACCAAAATCCGCCAGGACGCATCGAAAGTCGTCAGACACAAGAACGTTTCCCTGGATTGAAAGATGTCCTATGAGATCCGTGCAACTGATATTGAAGTAACGGAACACATACACCACGAATGTCAGCGTGAACTATCTGAGGGTTGAAATTATGAAGGTATCGAATGCCTTCAGCGATTTCGATTATCTGTCAAACTTCAATGAGGCATCATCGCGAGGAAGTCAAGATAATAGGGCGAACCGATTGAAGCCGATCGTGGCTCGGATGCTTCGTAAGAAATTCATTGATATTGCCGTTCGCCATCCACTTCGAGACCAAGCAGAAACTAGGAGGAGAGAGCTGATTGTTGACGCCGAGAAACGGTAATATGTTCGGATGTCGCAGCTGTCTCCACACCAAAGCTTCGTGGCAGAGTGCCTAATCGTAGCGGTGAGCGAGACTCGTGGAATTTACTGCAACCCACCTTGAAAATATGAGAGAGGTCAGGCCCGTTGGCGAATGATCTTATAATCTTCAGACAAACTGGCTTCGAACCAGGCGACATTGTTCCCTTCCAAATATCCTTTCGTAGTTTAGGACCGTGACAAGTGAGAAAGGTATTGTGAAACTTACTGAAAATCCACCGCCCCGGATGGGTCTGGAACCGAATCTTTGTATGCCGCGACAGAAAAAAGAGTCAGGTAGAATATCGCGCTCTTTCCCGAGGACAGTAAGGCACTTGATGCAGTTGGAACGATAAGGTTCAACCGTCGTTGGCGCATCGAGTTCCTAGAAGAACAGCGGATAACCAAGCATTTGATAACGAAGGAGACCGAGACTTACGGATTGTAGAAAGTTCATGATGAAAGGGGCGATGGTAGGAGATACTTCTCCGATAGTTTTCCAGGCTATCTGAGAATTAGAGTTCAAGTGTGCCCGGACTTGCGCCATCCTTTGGTGTACGGCATGTTTGTTCCGAGGATCCATTGGGTACAGCTCCCGCCAGGAGAACAGCGTGGGCATCGTCATCTGGCAATGCCGCTCCCAACAGTTCCACCGTGGAACTGTTAACTTCCACTTTTGCATAGCTTTATCCAGGTCGTCTTTGCAAACATTCGAGCCATAGCGCATGCTGTCGATCACGCGCCGTGTTCCACAAGTACCCATGAGCGATAGATCTCGTAAGTTGTGTTCGACTTGTCCCTCAGCAAGCCGGACTACGGCGTGCCATATCCAAGCAGACATCTGGTAGCTGTTATTAACGAGGAGGCTACGCGACGGTGCGATGACCATCGTGAAGAAATGAAAGAGCGCTGCGAGCTGTTCGAAGCTGAATAGAGCCTGCTCGGGATGGAGAAAGACCATGACGGCTTGAACTTTGAGCGGATGGCGTGGGACTGGATCGTTAATGGGGTGAACGACGATGATGTCGGCGGGCGCGAACGCCTCCCACGGGGAGCAGAATTTGAATGGGTGCTGCATTCTCTCGCGGAAGGACTCTGAGGAGTGGCTTGCCTCGAGCTTCACGCCAAATCCATTGGCGGGCTGTTGAGAGTCTGGATCCATGAAGCGCTGGAGGTCGACCTCGGCAGTAAGCTCGCTGTGTACGACACCGTCAATCAGTGGTGCGACGTGGGCGGTGAGGTATTCGTATTGCGGTGGTTCGTCTAGCTTTGAGTAGACTAGATGTGTGAGGACGCTGTGATGTGCGAGGTTGTTGCCCGACGAACGACTGGCTTTTAGAGTGACTTGAAGGTACGCCTCAGGGTTATGCGCAATAGAGCCCCCTTTTGGAATAGATGGTGGTTGTGCAGTTCGAGGTCGGCGGTCACTGAGGAGGTGGGGGTATGCATAGAGGATGGGATGGCGCTTTCTGCAGTAGATATTCATTATTTATATCAGCGCGACACATTGGATGTACACCTTTGAGCGAGCATGATTTAGGCGCGCTCTGTCTGCCGGTCTCATAGATTTCCGAAAGCGAGTCAATGGCATTGGAGCAGTTAAGCGCTTCAGCCAGCGCTTATAGTGCAGCTGAGACCGACAAAGGGAATAAAGAGAATGTCCTTTTCGTTCGGGAATGAAAAGAAAACCGGAACGAAATGGTGCGCTGTCGAGGAGGAGTCAGAAGCTGTAAGAATGATGGGGATCAGGCAGGTAGCTGTAAAAATCAGAACCTACGCGAGCAGCATTCTGTGCATCGGGTATGTCCGCACGAGGAGAAGTGGTTCGTTGGAGGCACAGCTGGGACCCGACATGATGATGGCAGGAAGAAGATCTGCGACGGCGGAAGTTGCGGCCCGACTTCCCGCTCCGCCTAGTCGACTAGTTCGTGGTTATCGGAGCACTACCTCGCGGCGTCTGATCCACTACTTTCAACATGTGTATCCATTGACAGTGAAATGTATAGTGACAGCATTATCAGACAGCAAGATTGCAGCACCTTTCCACAATGGATTTAGAGTGCCTAATGCTCTACGATAAACGGCGTGTTGATTTTCATACAGTCCGACCCCACAATTCGCGTGCCTCGGCTTGGATCAAGAAAATATTGGGGTGCCAACGTGGTACCCACTGTTGAAGCTACTACTCGACCAGCAGACCTCGTAATCCCGATGAATTAGAAGCTTTATAAATGCGGCATCAACTTGAGGTGCCCTCGTGCGCCTCTGAGAGGTAAAAGAAACATGACCATACTTAGTCTACAGGCAGCCTGTAAGTAGATAAAAGTCGAATGCCTCCTTAAGGATGTACGTCTACGCGCTCGCGGGTTGCCGATATCGATAATCACAGTATCTATCTTCTAGATCTAAGACTGTCTACGGACGCAGAACATGCACAACCCTCAACATGACGTTCTCCACATATAGGCGTAAGGAGAGAAGTTTTGGAGTAAGTACAATTCTGAGCGATGATGATCATTAAGTCGCCTGCGACTTAGACGCTCCAACGAACACATTGACCAGCGTGAAAATCGTAGATTGAGCTATCTACATCTACTACTCTAAATCTGCAACTCCCCATAAAGTCCGTGTAAGAATAATAATGATAACAAAAATCCAATCATTAAGTAGCGTCGCGCGTTAACATGTCCAGGAAGCCTATACAACCCGTCAAGTTAGTCAAGACATCCAGCAGCGACAGAAGATGGACATACATCTGGCGTTCCGGGCGCGCCGACCTTGGTGTATGCCTGCAGGCCCAAGCACTCGGCAACGGTGACGAGCCTGTACCCAGCGGCGTGGAGAGTATCGATGGCGTGCGGCAGGACCTCACGGACGGTTGATTCTACAGTGGATCAATAGACGCCCACATGTTTGGGAGGATTTGGACGCACCATAAGTCTCATGGTTGAGGGTCAAGATCGAGCCGGGATGACCACCGACGAGGCCGTCGTACATGGCATTGCTTTGTCCCGCAGGTGCACCGGCAGAATCTTGCGAGCTGTGTGAGGAGAAGTCTGAGATTTCTATGGACGTGTATAGGAGGGGAGACACGTACTCAAAGTCCCAGATGACGACGACTTGGTTGTGCGCTGCGGCGACGGAGAGAACGGCATCGTTGTAGGATCCGAAAGCTATGTGGCATTAGATGGGTGTGGTATAGGAGAGGAAAGGCGCGACGTACGAGGACGCATCATAGCGGGTGAAGCTCCGATTATGCGTTCGAGGGCCTCTGTGATGGACGTTAAATTGCCAGTTTCTTCTCGCCATGAAATATAGGACTCACGGTCAACGCCAGTCATCTCGCTCTCCACTATTATCGTGGTTAGCTCCATGATGTGTACGAAGAAACGACACTCCACACACCTTCCGCCCGCGAAATAGACGCCAAGTTCTTGTGCCCCCAGGTATGCGAACCAATCTGATGTCCCTTTCCATACGCGTATCTAATATGGTCGCTCGCCTCCTGGCCATATATGCACTCGTAGTTGTGTCCATCTAAGGCAGCATTTAAGCATACGCGATACCCAAACAGAAGAAGCGTACGTACTAACGAAGAAAGTCCCCTTAGCGCCTTTGGCATCGAGCATGTCTACGATTTCGCGTGTCCATGTGAACGGGCCGTCGTCCTTCATAGAACAAGTCAATTTCGTCGACGAGGAGGAAGAAGGAAAGACGTACAAAGGTTAGGGCAGCGGTGTTTGGGACAGAACAGCTCATGACGGCTTGCCCAGCCTGTCTGCGCATGGGAACCGCAGAGCCAGAGACGAGCGCCGCCAATGTGAGGGAGATGGTCGCACCGAAGAGAATGAACATTGTAGAGAAAAGAGGTATAGGTTACTTGGGGCGTGAAGAAGAAATGAAGAAGAAAGCCGCAAGTACTCAGTGAAGAAGAATGTCAAGGGAAAGAGAAAGAGAAGTAGGCTGGTAAGAAAGAAAGAGCGATTAAGCGAGGGGTTTTATAGGTCCTCCACGGGTGGAGGTCAAAGGACATTTGAATTTCTTCCCTGGATGAGCGGTGCGTTTCAGGAAAGCTAAGCAACTTGAAATCAGGAGGGATTACTGTTTCATGAGTGGGTGGCGTGGGCGGGCGCACCTGAGTGGAAAAGAAACGATTCTCGGACAGCATCCGGGAGTGGCGGTGGTGAGGCGATGACGATTCGCGCTGGATGCACGGTCTGTCCGGGGGAGGGCAGGCTTCAATCAGGCGGCGCGTACATGTCAAAGAACGCGTCGCGATTACAAGAGAACACAACTCCCAAGCGCGAACGTAATTATGCGCGATGCCAGGAAACTTTTCCAAGCGGGAACAGCCTTGGAATGCACGTGGTTTCAGGTGTCGGGTTTCTCTGCCAATGTGCGGTGTACCAGAAAAAGTCGATACAGAGACTTGTGTGCATGGGTTTTGTGAGGTGTGAGAAATCGTGAGAGCGGGTGCAGGTCGCGAAAAGGCCCATTGAGAGGGACCGGGGTGGAGCACAGCCTTCGCTCGAGCTCATGTTTTCCCGGGTTATATCCGAAGGTCAACGGTGCCGATCGCAGTGGACTACTATACTAGTACAAGTTTGAAGCGCTGACTGGAGATGAGAACAGTTGTGCCTATGAATTGAGTCTTCTCGTGTACAATCGACGCGAGTGCGCTGCAAGATGCAGTAAGTTCAACAGGAGGATCTTGAATATATAAGTCGCTTGGGCACCTATCGGTGCGTCCAGCTCTAGCGCTTTGAGAATCGGGTCATATTTTCATTGCATCGACACAAATGATGCTTGATGCTTGAGGAATCGGTTCGCAAGTCGAATGTATGTAGATTTTTGAACAACCTCGGAGCGATGAACTAGATGTTCATACTCTGAGCAAGGGACGGAGCCTGAGTGCGAAAATCACGTCGCATCTTAGGGGTGAGGTTGAATGGACTCAGCTATTGGCTTGATCTCTACGCGATGAAATGTAATAAGGTAACATTGAGCCGCGCGCTTGCGCTTGCCAGTCCGGATGACTCTACATGTAGTCCCTATAGAGGACCGACGGTAAACGAGATTGGCCGCAGGTGTTGGTCAAGTCAAGTATTTCTGTCTCCGTCAATGTAGCCTACAAGCCCGATGAACACGTAGCGAGAGCATGTACACAAATGAGTGCTCGACGTGCGACTCTGAAGCCTCACAGATTTATCATGACAGTCACTCATGAGATATGAACCTCGGTAAAGTGAAACCAATGTTTCGGCTTGCAGTATCGTTGATACACGAAAATGATCTGAGCGCTGCTCTACAGATAGACTCAAATTGAAGGCGAGTGAATGTTATCAAAGTTGCGTCATTCTTAGCAAGCTGCTAAGAGATTTTAGGCTCTGAGGGGCGTAGGGATGAATTATAACGGTGCGGTGAGACCTGTGTCTTAATTCACCGTATTGTTGATCGCTGATCGGTGTGGCGTAGAGATTATCCGTGGATCGACTTTGCTTGGGACTAGGATAAGCGGGAACACGCGCAGTTGGCGATCTCGAAGGAACTATTTCTATTTCCAAATGCTACGCCGTACTCTGTCGGAAGGTATTCAATTAAAGAAGAGAAAGTTGAAATGTATTGGTTGATGTTGATTCTGATCTTGATGAGGAAAGTGAATGGATTGGATTGTGTATCCTCGGCGAGAAGATACGGGACTGAATGGGCGCGCCTGACCACCGCCCGTCATGAGACGACAGGTAGCCGTTGGGTAGAGTGCGGGGAAGGACATTAGGCGGGAGTGATCGTGGAGGAACAACAACAGCCCTGGGAGGAACTGAATTGGATTTGAAATAGAATATTGATCGATCACGTGTGGGTGCTTCTATTTTCCCACCGGCGTCACTGGGGTGTCTATCCTTTCAACGACGACGACGACGACGACAGCAACGACAAGGACATACACGCATACATTGGACTCCGAGGATACGAACACGGCGAGATCATCAGTGATACGAGCTACGAGAAATAAGCAGAGAACGGAAGCAAGCACACGATAACGACTGTGGGATTCGGTGCGTTATCCGCTTAGCCTCGCGGCGCTGACAATGCTCACCAGGACACTCGTAGAAATCCAACAGTGCACGATGAACTCCAACACACCACCGGAGCCTAATCACGGTCTCGCCTACCCAGCCTCTTTCCTAGATTCCCTACGCAAAGTTCCCGTCCCAGACGCCTACCCGCACTTTGTGTCCGCCCCAACATCGCCTCGGCCCGACGCTCCCGCTCCAGAATCCACGGATGCCGGGATTCCGCTTCTACCTCCCGCCGCCCTTGCCGAGCTTCACGTCGCGCATCTCACTGCGCACGCGCCCGACCACGTGCTATTTCCTTTCCTCCATGGAGTAGAAGGGGACAACGCAGCGCAGAACACGTTCTTCTATGGTGCAAAGGGCGCCGAGTTGGCTGTGCCCGTGCCAAGATACAGGGGACTTATGTATGTCATTTGCGATGAGGATTTGGACGGCGACTTGGACAGCGAGGAAGAGGACGAGACGGACGACGGAGAGAGTGACATGGATATCGATGGCGACAGCGGTATGGAGTTGGATGTCGAGGTGGACGAGGTGCTCGTCCATGAAGGCGAAGAGGATATGGCCATCGAGAGTCATATGCACCCTCTGGTGATGAAGCCTCCACCTCCTCTGTTACCTCCACCGCCGACCTATTCAAATCGGGAGCCGTGAGTCTGTCAATCTCAATTACTTCCTCCGCTGACAGTTGTAAAGTCGACCATCGAAAATTGCGCCACCACTGTTAACGTCTACATTCACCCCAGGCGAGCTGCTGCGTCGAGGACACGGCGAGGGTGGCTGGGAGTTCGTCCCTCTAAAGGTACCCGACGGCATTTCGCTTCGAAATTTTGGAATTCAGGTAGTAAGTGTCGTTACGTTCTGATGGTTACCTATTTCCTCAATCTTCTTTTTACAGCCGATTATGGCCACCGTTTCCGATATCGTCGTCTATTCGCCTCGAGGTCCCGAGTCTCCAAGTGCACGCAGGCTAGCCGCTAGATTTCGAGAAGCTATCACACGAAAGCGAAGAGATCGCGAGGCGCGCTTGGGGGAAAGCAAGACGTTGCTCGACTATAACGTGTTTTTGCTTGACGCGGGAGAGGAAGAGATGCGTGACGAGGCCTCGCCGTTAAAACACCTAGTTAAAGGTGCCGGCAACACTGTTAACTTTGCGGAGAGGGAAAAGGAGGAGATGAGGGCGCTGACACGCGCAAGCGAACTTTTGAGGTTATATCCTCAAGGTGAGGAGCGGTACACTTTGTCTTTCATATTCTAACATTAACATAGGGTACGCACCGGGCGTTGAGTCAGGCCAAAGCGAACCACCCTACGGACAAATAATATTGGGTAATTCCAACGACGTGCCCATGCCAGGTGAAGGCAACCCCGGAGGTTATGATCTGTGCATCGAATGCCATGATCTCGCGCCGTATCCGAGCAGCGCTCACCTGAGGGCCGCCGAGGAGAAGCTTTCAACGATGGAGGCGGCTTGGCTAGACGACGACGACACTGACCCGCACAATACAGACAAGAGCAGGAGTACATTGCGGCCCCCGCCAGACGCTAACGACGTCATCCATCTACCTTTCCCGAGCTCACCTCCGAATACGGGTCATATACGACCGCTCGTTCGCTTCCTTGAACGCTGGATTACGCCACTGCCGATGGCGGTTGCGGGTAGTGATAAGCCGCCGGAAACAGTCCAGGAGGAGAAGCAGAAAGAGAAGACAAGACAAAAGGAAAAGGGCGGGCGACGCTGGACACTTTTATCCGGCGCACCGTCCTTCCCACCGCTGTTCAGCTCATCACCCACTACGGGCGCGACTATTGGTGGTGCAAGTCCACGGATTAGATCGTTCACCTCACCGACACCTCCGCCTCGAACCGAGCTTATCCGACCTGTGGTGGAGGGACTACTACCACCATCTCGACCATTGAAGGTGCTGATCTACAGTGCCGACGGTTACACGGAGAGTTCGGTGCTGGCGCTTTGTCTGTTGATGGCACTAAAAGGTCTCACTCTTCCCGAGGCCTACTTGGAGCTTCAGTGCGAAGTCGGTGGCATTGAAGGTGATGGTCGCGGTGGGCCTGGACGCAGTTTCTTTGTCTACGCGGGTGATCTAGGCGTATTGAGGCGTTGGGAGATCGAGGAGAGGGGAGAGCGAGACAGGAAAGGACGAGGCACTGTGGCCCCGCCTAGGCACGAGGCGACTGGTAAACATACACGAGGCGAGAGCATGAGTGGCATGGGCGTAGGGGTCAATCCGTACGTCGCTGGGTGGGGAGTCCGAGACGGTATATCGTTGAGCGTACCGGATGGCGGTGGTAAGACGGGTTCGTTCGTTGGGCGCGCGATTGCTAAGACCTTCCATGCAGTTGTAGAACGGGGTCCACAGTCGGCTGGGGTGATACCTGCTCTACCTCTTCCCGTCGCGATACGCAGCGTCGGCCGTCCTCGTGCTGCGACATTGCCAGCCAGTTTGGGGTGGGATCATCAGGCGTGGTTTGACGATCCACGATTTGACGGCAGTTTCCCGAGCAGAGTTCTGGACTATCTTTATCTGGGGAATCTGTACGATTTCCGTTTTCGTGTGCGCTTTGCGACTCACTTTGCACAGGAATCACGCTTCCAATGCGTACATGCTACATGCTCTCGGGATTACACACGTCGTTAGTGTAGGCGAATGTGCGCTCGTTCCACCAGGTCCTACAAGCGGAGGTGTGTTTAAACATTTGTCTGTCTTCGTCTCTGACACGGCTGCAGCTTCATGCGCCCCCCAGGATTCTTCTGCGGGACTATCGACTCATTACATGACTACACCCGCACCTGCACCCAGCGTGACCACGAACGGCTACGTCCATGGCCGCGCCCCCCGTCGCGGGTCGCTCTGGGCCGAGGAACGTGCTGGCCGCATCAAAGTGCTCGATATTCAAGGCGTGTGCGACGACGGCATTGACACGCTCGAGCCTCAGCTAGCACCAATATGTGACTGGATGGATGCTGCGCGGGCGGGTACACCGCATGCGAAGATTCTGGTGCACTGTCGGGTGGGCGTGTCGCGCAGCGCGACGGTGGTCATTGCGTATGTGATGCGCGCCCTCGGGATGAGTCTGGTGGAGGCGTATTTGGTGGTACGGAGTAGACGGTTGAGTGTGTTGATTCAACCGAACATGAGGCTGTTGTGGAATTTGTGTGGATGGGAGGTGAGGTTGGCGAGGGAGAGGGCGGAGAGCAATGGGGATATGGGGTGTGCTTTGAGGGGTGCGGTTGCGTGGCCGTGGTTGGCGAGGGAGGTGCATCGTCTGAACGAGAAGTATTTGCATTAGTGTGTCTGTCGCTGTGATGTTTGTATGTTGTACTATAGTTTTTTTGGTGATGTGGTGTTGTATTGTACAGATTCATCGCTGGTTTCGGTTTTTTGTGACTGTAGGGTGATGGCGAGTAAATGGAGGGGAGAGGAGGTTGTGGTTAAAACGAGGAGTCATGAACGTTGAAGGCGTATCTATGTGATCGAGGCTACTTGACGTGTCCATCGGTGCTGCGCGTATTGAGATGCACCTTTATTCCGATCGGCCGCGTGCACCTCCGCGTCCGCGTCCGCGTCGAGTGTCGCGTCCTCTGGCGATGAGACAGAGTTTGTCATACCGCGCTGTTCCGGGGATTAATGGAACTTTACTGTCCATTCCGTCAATAGCCAGTGTCGAGTTCACAAGACCCTACCGCCCTCGCGAGGCTACGGCCCACTTTCATTTGACATTGTCACTCACAC
>JADNYV010000593.1:0-20824 GCA_015501055.1 Mucidula mucida | reverse complement strand
ATAACGCGTAAAATCAGGTGTGTAAAGGGGAGGGCTGTCACTGCGCCACGAGGTGCAGGTGTCATACCAAATGCGAAGCTTGCAATCCTGCGAGCGTCTGAGTTGAAGGTCCAAAAGACGAACCGTCCCGTCGCTCATAGACCAATCTGTGTCCATCCAGACCAGCGACCACAGTTCTACCGTGTAGATCGCCATATGGCGCCACCGACGGCAGACATATGAGAGGGTCCATGGAGAGGACCGGATACGCTTGGACTGCGCATAGTGAAATGATGGGGCGGCGTGGAGGAAAATTTGGCGAAGCACATCGTCTGGCACCCTCGATATTGGATGAGGCCCCGCCTTGCCGTCCACTCGGGTATCGTTGGCGCTTGGTAGTAGAAGGGGTTGCATAGGGAGGGGAACTCTTTCAATATAAGATCTTCTCGCGTAAAAAACAGCCGTTTCAGGAGATACCACAGCATAGCACGGTGCAGCAGGGGAGGGCGATTCAAAGGTGCTGGAGCTGGGGTCAGCTGAAGGTCCAAGGTGGTAGCGAGCTCGTACCTAAGCAAAGGTCGCTCGGTGCAGAGATACAAGCTTTGATAATGCCTGACTAGATGACGGTCGTGAGACGAGAAGCATAATCACGTCAGCCTTCTCAATGTGGGTTCGGCCTGATCCTTGCTCGGACCGACGACATCGACAGCTCTGGCACTGTTTGTGAGGGTAAGAAGCTTACCTCTGACTAAGTAGTCCATTGAGTTGTGTCAATTCTGAAAGTCGATAGCTCTCCGACTCGTCGGTATTGGTCGGCCTCATCCAAGTCTAAACTGCGCGAAAATGTGATTGCTATACAAAGGTCAGAAGAAGAAGTATGGACTGCACACCTTTGTTATCTCCTGAACTATTGTCCTGACCGATGAATGAATGGACAACATAGCGGGCCGACGGACCGTTCACTCTTTTCCTCTGATTTCCATCACGTTCTGAATTCCCCGAGTCTCTTTAACATCGTCCATTCTTCTGTGCGGTCCTCTCGCGGCCCGCTACAAATGGAGCAGATTTCTCCTCCTCCACCTGCCAAACCCATCATGGACGACCTTCAAGCGACGAGCCTTACCAACCATTGTTCGCGCGTTTCCCGAATGTGAGTGCCATGGTATGTACGGAGACGTCTCGTACGTGATGGCTTTGCTCACAGCAGGAAAACTGCTCGCCTCACGAATGGGTAGCCTCCGTCTTGAGGGCACGCCCAATCATGAACCTGATTCGAATGTCTTCATGCTTGTCGACCTGCCCTAAAAGAGTTTTAGGCCTCTGTCATGAGTTGCGTGGCCCACATGGTCGAGGTTGACGGGCTTTTTAGCGCCAATTTAACCGAGCCTGTAGTTTAAATGCCATCAGGTGCCGCAGTGGAAATTCTCCGATGGCCAACCGAGCTCGAGGACGACGCGTATAAAAGACGTTCGGTTGTCGAGGGATAGGCAGCAGCATCTCTTCATAAAGAGCTCCTTTGCTACTATCATCATTATGATCTTTACACCGTTCTTCACCCTCGCTGTTGTTCTTGCTAGCGGCGCATGTGCTCGTCCGTCTTCCAAAGCCCAAAGGGCGGCCAGCTGCACCTTCCCCGACGCGACTGATACAATCAGCCTCGACGAGCCCATGACTATCACCGATTCCTTCGATGTAGACGGCGCTCTCATACTCACACATCCCTTTTGATGACATTTAAATTCCTCAGGGCGCCAATGCGCGCTACGATCGGGGCTCCGGCGCATGTGAAGGCCAGACAGAGGGTGGCGACAGCGACGCTGTCTTCCTTCTCGAAGATGGCGCCAGTCTTTCAAACGTTATCATCGGCGCAGACCAAAGCGAGGGTATCCACTGCTTGGGTTCGTGCACCTTGACCAACAGTTCGTCTCTTCTTCTAGGTGTCGTTCGAATAGCTGACACGTCCCAATAGTCTGGTTCGAGGATGTGTGTGAGGTACGCGCATTTCGCTCGGTTGTATTCTTTGCGGTTTCTGATGGCGTTGGTTACATAGGACGCTATCACGTTCAAGCAAAAGTCGGGCACGTCGACTCTCACCGGTGGAGGCGCTATTGGTGCTGACGACAAGGTCCTCCAACACAATGGTGGCGGGACGGTTGTGGTGGACAGTTTCTGCGTATGTCTTGAGGCATGTGTTCATGTACCTCTGAAAACTAAAGGTCGACTAGGTCCAAGACTTTGGAAAACTCTATCGAAGCTGTGGTAATTGTGGGACGTATGTATCTTTTTGGTGTATCCCTCGTTACTATGCTGACATCTGCACGCGTTTAGGATGTATGAGAGAGTACGCCTGTCTCGGACCGCTCGTTAGCACCCGTTGACGCTGACCCGTCTGTAGCACTCGCAATTCTCCAACATCATTGCTCCGGCGGTGGTGCTCTTGCCGGTATCAACTCTAACGTGCGTACCTGATGCATAGCGGTTACTGATTCGGCTCTAATACACTGTGCTTGCAGTACGGCGACACAGCTATCTTTGATATGGCGTTCGTTTCTATTCTTCTCTTCTCCGCTTACAGAATGAACTTGACTTCTTATTAGAACGGTCCAAACCGACGATGTTGACAGCATCTGCGATACCTACGAGGGTAACGATGATGGAGACGAACCCGACAAGCTTACCTCCAACGAGTCCAACGAGTTCTGTCAATTCTGAAAGACTCAAACACATAATCTACGTAAATGACACCCAGTTGTAAATCGTGTATGTTTAAACACTGACGTGATGCGCGTCTGCTCCGAGGACAACATTCAACCTCTCCAAAAACTGCATCACGTCAACTTCACGGATGCCAATCTCCTCAGTGTGAGGTACCAGGAAAAGGCGCAGCCTCGTCCTCAAGGAGGTCAAAGCCTTCGTCAGTTGATCCCAATCTCCATCATCGGCCAGTGCAAGGTCGCCATTCCCGGAGAAATGGAGTTCGAGAAAGAGATTCTTGAGTTTAGCGGTTTCCGGCAACCTCTCGAGGTGCATAGCCAACCATTCTGAGGTTCCAGACGGCTTCCAGTTCTTGACAGTAATATGAAAATGCGCACGCTCGACGTTGCCAATTGGTAGTGACATTGGGAGAACTCGAGGCACTGAACGAAGGCAGTCAGACACCGTGCAGAAAGGGGGGAACTTGAGCTTACAAGGACGCGTTTCACCTATAGATATTGTATCTAATGACTTCGCAGTGGCATTCACGACTCTCTTGATCCCATTCACAATCGTCGGTGTCAAAGTCGAGAACTTGGATGTGTGGGATACTTTTAGAGTGTGGATATCAGTCGGTGAATACGACGAGCTTCCAAACAAGTCCATGAGTGCATGGTCCGATTCGGATACAATTTGCAGACTGAGAGTATGAATGACGGGGTTACGAGGTATCGTGAGGCCGTAACTCTGCACCGGCGTGGGTCGATGAATGGATATTCCCGCGGCACAAGAAAGTGCGTTAACTCGAATACCCTGATCACTGATGACCGGACAACGTCCAAAGGAGCGACCACCGACTGGATGGTCGCTAGAATTCGTTCCAGCTCAGACGTAGAGATGAGAGCAATTTGTTGCTCCACTAGCCTAACTGTGTCACGAAAGTGCGCAAGTTTCTCCTGGTCAGACTCAGGTTCGCCGTCGGCATTCTCGAATTCTGGTATGTGGAGATTCTCGAGGGAGAGATGTTGTATGACAGGAATGCTCCCCAGCATGCTGAAGAACATCTGAGCACCAAGGCCGCACGTCTTTAAACATAGTCTCTCGATTGGGCAGCGCGAAAACGCCCGGACGAATGCGTCCGGGTCGTTCATATTCACGAAGGAAATTCCTTCGAAAGAGACTGCCCGTAGGTTGGGTAGATTCCTAAAAAGTGGCTCTAGAGCATCCAGATATGTCACAAGCTTGTCGTCTTTCAGTTGATCGATGTCACGTAGGGCCCTATGAAATTATCGCAGTGAAGAATGTCAAGAAGGTCGAGGAGTTCGGATAGGTAGTCGCGCGTAGAGGTTTGAAGAACGATCTGAGACAGCAACCGTGTACGCGATTGGCCCAAGGTACGTCTAGAGACAAGTGACATTGTGCGCAAAGAATCCGCATCGATCAAGCTGCAAATCAAATCGATGAGTTCCGCGGGTAACGTTGGTGCGAGTGCAAGAGAATCCTGTTCGGTTAAATGAGGACATTCCAGTAATTCATAGTCAATCACTTACAGTAGTCGACATATGAGGCATACATATATGAGGCGCGAAGATAATGAGGAAGGTCTTGTATTGAATTTGGTTGAGTGCCATCCCTCTTATTGCGAGAATACAAGGTTTGATGGTTTTAGTGGTGACGATCAATGTAATTGTCCGGAAAAGCAAGAAGTGCGTACTCTTGTTGTTGTTCTTTCGTCCCTCTACCACAATAAGAACAATAGACAGTACGCAAGCGGTAGTCGATCAAATTCACAACAACAATTCAGGGACTAATTCATGAGCCTCATTAAACACCTCTGACAGCTTCAAGATACTAGCAGTGAGATTATAAAGTACACACATAAGTCCGACCACCTAATATAGTATTTCTTGCAGCGACTGGTACAGATAAATGACCCCAAAGACCAAGAAGAGACAGGCACCACCTAGAGTCACTGGATGGAAGCTGAGCACAAGCGTGATTCGGAACAGCGAACGCAACATACCTTGCTTGACGGAAATCTTGGTCGAGAAGTATCGGCCCCCGACAACTGCGAGTGCGCTACAGCATGAATGCCCTAGGATAGTACCTACAGCGACAACATTCATATTCTATGAACGGTCAGCAACAGCCGGACGAAAGTGACACAAGGCCTACATGAGCCGCTCCGAGAGCAATAGTAGCAATCTGACTCCGATCTCCCCACTCCGCCACGAAGGTGAGAACAAACGTCTGCACGAATATCGGCCCCAGAAAGAAAGCAAAGAAATTCCTGGCCCCTTCGACGAATCCGGTGCATGGCGGAGCCGACTGCTGCTGAGCCTCCCCTTCCTCCATCTTCTCAATCGCGCCCTTCTCGTCTCCATTTATATCCTGCTCCGCCTCCCTCATCTCCTCGTCAATTTCCGCATGACCTCCCTTCATGTTCCGTCCCTCCACAAGCATCTTCGTGCCGAAGACGAGAAAAAGGACGCCAGCCAGTGTTTGTGTCCATAGGCGGGGGATGAACGCGGGTAGAATGTGGCCCATCGCGGCGGACAGGACGGACATGAATATAAGTGAGACGAACGCGCCGAGGAAGACGGTCAGGCGCGGATGCCGCATAGCAAGGATTGCAGCAATAAGGAACGTCTTGTCGCCGACCTCGCTCACGAGAATCATGCTGAATGATTGAACAAGCACGTCCAGCGAGCTCATGGTAGCAAAGATAGCGGTGGTAGAGGTGGAAGTAAAGTGGATGGCCTGGGAAAGAGTATGAAGAACGACGCCTAGAAACGCGTGTAAATGTATCATTCCGCGAAGAGGACTGCGGCTGCGGGCATCAGTAAAGAAGCTGCCTATTGAAATTTGAAATGCGACCCACCGGCCAATCACAGCATAGGTATGTGCAAGCACCTTTCGCGTCGTTGAGATTGACCTCAGGTAAACAGATTGGGCAAACGTATTCGCGTTCTCGTGGGTGCAAAGACCAGAAAACACGACCTAGATCAACCGACAAGGCATCGAACGCTGACAATGTAGCACTGTACGAACCACGGTCAATTTACTCTCGTAGGACGAACGTCCGAGTGAACGGCGCGCAATGTCGCAGCAATAAAGGCGATTCAACGAAACTCAGCCGGAGGCAAAATCTAAGAACCAAGAACTCTCGCAAGATAGCCGTATCCCGCTGAAATGAGAGTGTAGCATTTATGAGGCAACACACTACTGCCAGAGAATGGGATTATCGAAAGGTGGATGTCCTTGCCGTCGGAGTGGCAGTGCACGAATCGTCATTGAATGTTCAATGCCAAGCCTTGATCATCTTTCGGTCAAAACGCAGTGCTGCGCTTCATGTGGGGGATCTGCAGGCTGTCGTAAATGACGAATTCGAAATTGTGAAGTACTCACGCCCTTTTCAAACAGTTCAAGTCGTGCCAGCCGCAGCAATCTGAGGGCAATATGTCTTTGGCTGAAAACTGAGCGGCTTGCAAGACATCTTTGGCAGTACGTACTGTACGCCTCAGGAAGCTTGATTTCTGCAGCGCAGTCGATAACGTGGACATAGAATCATACGCAGTAACCGATACACAGTGCACCCGGTGAAGACTTCAGCCGATGAAAAGAACTACACGGTGTCGGGAGCGGTGGATCTCAGAGAGTAATTCGCCCGTTAAGCCTAGAAGACACGATCGAGTTTGTGGTCAGAGTCAAAGCGTATTTGTTTGGCTTTGTTTTGGCCTCTGTTCATTGCTTCGGTCTCAGAACGTTCAGTCTGCGTAACTATTCCACTGAATCATCTGCTTAGGCCTTGTTGCCCGAATCGTACCCTTGTGCTCATAAAAGAGAGGCTTGTATTATTATTTATAGTCTGATCAAAATTGATCGATGAGCGCTTGTTCTTCCTCGCGCTATTGTCCTACAATGCTTTTAACCTATCTTTCATCAATGACAGGCCCCGTTTCTTCTCTCAATCGTTTGCCTACAACCACGCCTGCTAGTCCATGACCAGCCTCTAACCAGAGAGTGATATACATGGTCACTACGGTCTACAACGTCTGGTATGGCTCCTACGCCCGCCTGTGTCGCCAAACTGGCCGCCCCCTTGATCGCATCGAAGCCGCTGCAGCCTGGCGCGCTGTAAAGGCTAGCCCCATCGAGTTCTCGAAATGGCGGCGGCTCGCAGATATTGGTTCCGCCAATGCGGAGCCTAAATCAAAGAAGAGAAAATGCAAGGCGAGGGAAGTGGGCGAGGGATCATCACAGCCTGGTGCCTCTAAGAAACAGAGTAGAAAGAAGACGGCGACGATGCAGGATGATCTTAGTCGAGTCGCCGCGCCGGCTGTGTATCTATGGCCTGCGTACAAGCCTGAACCTAGCATTACAGTTCCAAATCCGGTTCGCATGATTAAACCATTACCTATGCGACACCGGAGTCCAGATGATCATACTATACTTCCAATCAGTTGCCTCCTACGTGGAAAGTTGCGCCACACTGAACCACCAGAGCGGGCAGGATCTACGATGCAGGGCACCAAAGCAGACGACACCTCCAATAGAGACACTTCCCCGGCGACTGAGCCCATACTACCCCCGTCTCTGGAAGACTTGTTCGAAGTACCACCACCGGCTTGGAGTCTAGAGCAGTACATCCACGAGGAGTATCTAATGTGGTGACCTTTGTATCCATGTTCTTCGTCTTGTATTGTTTCAGTAGAGTGAAATCGGCATTTCTCAGTGTTAAGGCGTAGAAATGAAGCAAGAGTCAGCCCATTAGAACGAAGCCTTGTCAAGGTTGTGGTTGACAAACTTGTTCAACGTCACACTAGACAGTGTTTGCACTTGATACCCAGTATCACAATTTAAAATCTCTTGTAGGCCGACATATGGTTCTAGTAAGGCGGGACAGGATCATCCCCATATACGCTAATAGTTTTCACGCCTGATTTAACTTTCCACCTCAGTCCACGTTCGGGTCAATGTGTAGATCCTCGTGATATAACATCTTCAACTCCTCTTCGGGCAAAGCTCCGATCCACGAGTTGATGCAACCCCATCCCCACTCTTTCGCCGCGGCAATTTGCCCCGCATCCGAATAGTGAAGCGATGCCAGATATTCCCATCCGAGCGTTTTAAGATTTTGCGTACGTCAAAATGGAAATCCTGTCTCATCGAGGAATCCATCCATTGTGCTGCAAATGTTCTACCAGCAAGGGCATGGAATCCTGCGCGTCCCCAGTCGATGAGAACCGGATCATTGGTCCCATGGCGAAGAATGATGTTGCTCGAATGGAGATCGTTATGCGAGACGCTATGGCGGCGGATGCGCCTTCCTAGCTCGAGAATTCCTTGAGAAATATCCTCCGCCTCTGCTATGGATATATCTGTCCCTGGGCGAATGGAGGACATGAGGCGGCCAGGAATGTACTCGGTCAATAGACCGTCGATGGCATCTAGCGATGGATGAATGGAGGGGCCCGACAACATAGCAATGCGTACGGGGCCGAAGCATTTCGGCACAAGACCCAATTTCTGAGCCGCCGCCAGAGCTTCGTACACCTTCAGCTCGGTGCGGCAGGCTTTATCAAAGTATTCCCAATACTCGAGCTCTACGAACCACTCCGGGTTGTCTTCCGACCGACCATGTTCATCGAGTACGGGATGTGCGCCGGTGCGCTCGATGTACATGGTGAGATTTGTCTGGAACTGTTGCTCATGGTCAACGCTCCATGGCAGACGACTCCGCTCTGCAATTCGGCAATCAGAGAGCTTACAGATGAGCGTGTGCGGAAGATCAGGGACATAATGGAGTAGTTCTACTAAGATGCAAGCAGAGTTAGTAAACGGGACGAATGCTTTGACGATTTTTGCTTCAACACATTTGTTTCTTGGTAGCGACATGTGAAGTACCCGATTGGGTTCATAGAACACTTCAGGAGATCTTGGGGCGCGGAGTTAGCTCAATTTCATGCTTCCTTAGACATGTACTGAAACCAGCTATGCGCGAAAACTCGCGAGAAATGGCGAATGCCAAGTGACATCTGCTTCCGGCACTAAAAGCGACTCAAAATCAATGCACTTACAAAGTTTGTATGCATGCATACCTCAACAAACATGTTCTTCTTCGCTTGTAACTTCTTCGAACGTCGCGAGGTTACGACAAGGACAAGATGCTCCGGAAAGTTCCGGGAGTAGATTTGTAACTCCAACTTGTCAACTTCCATCCTTCAGCCACTCCGACTCAAACACTGAGCAGGTGATATGAAGACAAAAAAGGAGCATTGAACACTCTGATTGTTCCTCAACTGCTGCAAAGACGCCTACCAAGTATCCGCGCTCTGAAATAGAACGATCCGAAACAGTTTTTCCCAAGTCCTCCACTGAACAGTGAAGCGAAGCACCATCTCAAGTCCAGATGATTGAAATGGCAGATGATTGAAGTGGTTGCTGGGCCGTCTTATCAGAAGTCCTGAAGAAAACTTCATTGATTATGGAGTTATTCGTTATGGGTATTGACTTCATCAACAAAATGGTGGCTGGTCTTTGACTTACATCAGATTTGAGATTCATATTTGGTTTGTGGTTGGATGAAAACAGAAGACGAAGACCTTTCTGCTCAAAATATTGCTTTGACGGGGACTCGAACATACTGTAGCGTTTCGACCGTAACTTCACAGCCTGTGACCCATTATGGTCTGAAGTTACAGCGAACAGCTTCACAGACCCTTAAATTGCCTTTTTTGGACAGTTCCGCTTATAGCGGGACCTGAAATTTCCTTATTTGGAGGCTCGTGCCTGACCAAAGTGGTCCGTGACCCGTTATGATGTATATATAGCTTCACTTCAAAGACCCCCGTGACCCGTTATGTGAATTTGCGGTTGAAACACTACAGTATGCCAAACACAATGGGCAGACTCCATGTCGACCTTACAGCACCAAAGCTTACAAAGTTGGTACCAGCAAGTATGATTGTTAAATTGTTTAGCCAGCATTGTCTTGTGTTTCACACTGGGCGAAGGCCTCGGAGTTTTCGGTGAAAACCCCGGTTAAAGAACCTCAAGAGTTTTAACAGTTTTTTTAGGTTAAAACTATTTTAAAACTATTTTAACATTCTTTGAAGTATTTCGACCAAAGATTTGAGTGAAATTTGTCTTAAAAAGATTAGTAAGAACACCGAAAGCCAAATTAGGAAATTTTAGAGTAGTTTTAAGGTTAAAATTAGGTTAAAATTATCAGAACTTGTATTTTAACAAGTTTAATATGGTTTTTAGCACAAAAGTCATAAAGAAATCAGAAAGAATATAGTTTAAACTTTGAGAAGATAGTCAGGAGAGATTTTATGATATATTTAGAGAGTATTAATAAATATTTATAAGGGAATTTTTTATGAGAATATTAGAAAAGAGGTTCAGAGGATTTTGACTGAAAAAAAAGATGAAAATTGTGTAAAGAATTGGAAAATGCAAAACTAAGAGATCTTTAGAGAATTTTCACCATCATAAGGTGAAATTTCTTAAAAAGTGTTTCAAGAGTTTTTGATGAAAATAGAACTAAAAAATAGAGTGAAAAGTAAGGTGAAAACATCAAAACTAAAAGCGCGATAATACAAGAAGTACTGTCATCAGTGCAAGGTCACTATACTCAACACAAGGCCCAGGCAAGGAGTACTGCAGTCAATGTGAGATCAACGCCGTCAACGCAAGGAGTACCACAGTCAATGCGGGATCAACGCCATCAACACAAGGAGTACCGCAGTCAATGCGGGGTCAACGCTGTTATGAATCGCCATATTTTCACATTTTCACATCTTATCATATCTTATCGGGAGCCTTGTCTTATCAACCAACGGACCGTTTCATCATCTGTTTCGTCACCGATCATACCCCTTTTCATTACCGAAGCCGTACTCATGTCGGACACACGCCCAACACATGGATGACATCATACATGCCGATACCTCATGGACTCCCTATTGTATACACACCACCGACACTCGTAGCACACATGGTCGTTTCAGTATTATTACTTACATGCAGTCACCACTCGTATTTAATGGTTTCACGGACTAGTAGCATACAACACTGGGTCAAGGGCGTGGAGCATCCCTAGTGGAAACGCGTATGGACAAGGAGCTTCAAACACAGACTTACTAGTATATAAGCAGTAGTGTAGTATCATTGTACTTTAGTTCCGATCTCGTTTATACACCTGGCCTAGCCTAGTCTTACGAACGCGAACGTTTTCTCTTTCAGTTCTTGCTGTGGTACCTGGTTGAGTCTCGTGGCTTAGTCAGTCGCTAACAGAAAGATCGGAACTACTTTCTACCACCTACCACACATCCCTGATCGTCGATCAGCACTTCGCTGTTTGATCATCGCACATTCCCCTGTTCCCTTTTCCTGTTTACAGATCGACGGATTCCTAATTCCAGCGCACGTCCGCATACGTGTGTATTGGTCCCAGTAGCGCCGGCTAACAGTTAGAGATAACTGCCTCGGGTGCTGGAAGTAGCCGCTCTCACGAGAACGAACTTTTGGCAGTTGCACTTCAGTGGGCGCTGTTTACGGGTCAACCCCGTTCCCAGGAAAACTTGGCTTACCTCACACCAGAGGGACGTCGGCTGGGCAATTGCGAACTTGTGACGAGCTCTTGGGCTCCGTAGATACGTAGTCAGTAGCCGGTAAAATAGAGTAGACAGTTACGATACCTACCTACTTTACTTATCTTACGATACACATCATCATTCCCCACCCTACCAAGTCCTGGATTCTATTTCAGATCTAGGCGATCCCTCCCTATTCATCCAAACCTCTATTCCCTCACCCGTTTCATCCAAATCCGCATCACCCATATCCCCACTTTCACCCTTTCACTCTCCGATCCCATCACCCCGATCCATCATGTCCAACGAAGCACCCGAAGCCGCTCCTCACACACCCGCTCATCACGCCGATGTCGAAATCAAAGGCTGATCCCTTGTCAACAAGCCTTACGACTATGACGGGGACAAGTCCAAGTACAAGAGCTGGTGGCGATCGATGTTCACATACATCCGGACAAGAAGAACAACCTCACGTCTGACTCCGAAAGGATCGATGTTGTTCTCTCTTACATCCGAGGAGATCATGTAGATGCATGGGTCCAGAACTACTCGGACCAGAACTTCGATGAGGAAGAAGAGGAATGGACAGTCTCTTGGACGGAGTTCAAGGAAGACTTGAAGGAGCGATTTGTGGATTCCAACCTCGCGCGAGACGCGCAAGACCAGATCGAGCGGTTGCGCCAGGGGCAAGACACCGCTCAAGACTTCTTCCAGAAGTTCAAGGTCCTGCTCACTCAGGCAGGATACTCAAAGGATGACGCATTCGTCGTACGACTTCTCGAGACCAATGTCAACGAGAAGATCATCGACCAGATCTATGGCAGCCGAGACGGATTGTCAGAGAAGTACAAGGATTGGAAGGCACAGATCCTTCAGATCGATCAGCTATGGAGAAGGCGGGCGGCGAGCAAGAGGTCCGGCATGCAGTCCCGGCCTCAAGCTCCGCAGGTGGCTACATCAAGAGCTAATCCTACGAACCCACCTCCAACGCCAATCACACGACGAGATGCTACCGGTGTTACCTATGGAGGAGCCGGCAGGCCGATGGACATCGACAATGCACGTCGAAGAGGACTTTGCTTCAGCTGTGGCGAACACGGCCACGTCAGCAGGTTCTGTCCAAGAAGGGTCGACCCCAGACGATTCGGGGTTTATGGACCGAGATGAATGACGAGGAGAAGAAGAAGCTGGCCGAAGAGTTGGGTTTTGCGAAGCTTCCCGCAGTAGACGCAGTCCTGCCGGAGCAGTCATCAAGGAAAGGGTCGTCAGATGCAGAATCTATTTACAGTACGGGTACTGAAACATCTAAAATATCATCGACGACTTTACCACCAAAACCTGCGAAAGAAAGATTTGAGCCAAATACGCCCGAGTGGATTGCACAACGGCTAAGAGAGGATGACGTATCGAGAGCAGTGGGAATTTTGAGAGCATGGATGCCGGAGCGGAGAGAGAGAGAAGCGACGGAGGAGAAGGTGATGGCATCAGAGCGTTGACAAAGGAAGCTGCGGTGGAAGTTGTGACGGAGTTGAAAAAGTCGAGGAAGTACATCCGGGGAACAAAGGGGCAGGACATGAAACTCCGAGTAACCATAGAGAGCGTACACACAGGCTCTGAATGGGAAACGAGTGCCCTTCTTGACAGTGGAGCAACGGGTTCTTGCGTCAATAAAGAATTCGTTGAGAAGGACGGACTCCCAATCAAGGAGTTACCGGTCAAGCTCCCTGTCTACAATGCGGATGGAACCCTAAACGAGGGAGGAGCAATCGAAGGTTTTGTGGAGGTCCGGATGAAGATCGGAGATCACGCCGAAAAGATTGAGTTGGCCGTCACCAATCTCGGCAAAACAAGTATCTTTTTGGGGTTAGATTGGCTACGATATCACAACCCCACGATCAACTGGACGGAATCCACATTGACCTTTGATCGATGCCCAGACCGCTGCGGCTATCTACCCGAGTACGACTCACCGGAAGATGAAGGAGAAGACGTAGAAGAGAAGTTGGAAGAGGGAGAGCGTTTGTTCTGGATGGACTGGGACAACTATCGCAAAAGCGGAGAAAAGCTGAGATCACAACAGCCTTCATCCGCTGCTGCACCTTACATCGAGGAATTCTCCGATGTATTCAGCAAGGCGGACTTTGACAAGTTACCGGAGCGAAGACCCTGGGATCACGCGATAGAACTTATGCCTGGTTCCAAACCGGTTGACTGCAAGGTTTATCCCCTTAGTCCATCCGAGCAGAAGGCGTTAGATGAGTTCCTGGAAGAAAACATACGGACGGGACGTATACGGCCATCAATTTCACCTATGGCATCACCCTTCTTCTTTGTCAAAAAGAAGGATGGAAGCCTTCGGCCAGTACAAGATTATCGGAAGTTGAACGACATGACAATCAAGAACCGATACCCCTTGCCGTTGATCCAGGAGCTTATCGACAAGTTGAAAGGAGCAAAGGTTTTCACGAAGATGGATGTCCGATGGGGTTACAATAACATCCGGATCAAAGAAGGTGATGAGTGGAAAGCGGCGTTTAGAACAAACCGAGGCCTATTCGAGCCCTCAGTCATGTTCTTCGGACTTACAAACTCGCCGGCAACGTTCCAATCGTTCATGAATCACATTCTGAAGGAGCTGATTGATGAAGGACATGTTATAGTTTACTTGGATGACATACTTATCTTTACGAACACGTTGGAAGAACATAGGCATATCGTACGACAAGTATTAGAAATATTACGAGTAAATAAGTTGTATTTAAAACCCGAGAAATGTAGTTTCGAGGCACATACTGTAGACTACTTAGGAGTTATTATTGGAGGAGGAGAGGTGAAGATGGATCCGGCAAAAGTGGCTGTAGTAAAGGAATGGAAGGAGCCGACGAAGAAGAAGGAAGTACAGTCATTCCTGGGCTTCTGCAACTTCTACCGATGTTTCATCCGGGGATTTGCGGGAGTAGCGAAGCCATTGACATCGCTAACCGGGAAGGGCAAGTGGGTTTGGGGCATGGAGCAGCACGAGGCATTTGAGGAGTTGAAGCGGAGGATGACGGAAGAACCCGTTCTGATCGTACCACGCGACGACGGCAAGTTTCGAGTTGAGGCAGACTCCTCGAACTATGCGAACGGGGCGGTTCTTTCCCAGTTGGTGGATGGAAAATGGAGACCAGTAGCCTTTCGGTCTCGCGCGCTGAACGAAGTAGAGCGCAATTATGAGATCTACGACAAAGAGATGATGGCTATTATGGACTCGATTGATGACTGGAGACAATATCTCCTTGGAGCAAAGGAAACAGTGGAGGTGTTTACCGATCATCAAAACCTCCAGTACTTCCGGAAGCCACAGAAGTTGAATCGGAGGCAGGCGAGATGGGTTACGGAGTTAGCGGAATATGACATACAGATGATTCACAAGCCGGGCAAGACGATGGGGAAAGCTGATGCCTTGTCAAGGATGACAGGCCTTGAGAAGGGGGAAAAAGATAACAAAAACATTGTTTTGCTCAAGCCGGAGTTTTTTATTTCACAAATTCAATTTTCTTTACATACAGTAGATACACCGGAGGACGAATTACTTAACAAAATCAAACAAAGAAAAGGAAACAAAGACAGATACGTACAAAAAGCATTAGAAAACAAAGAAAAAGGATGGGAAGAGAAGGAATTGCGGGGAAGAGTTATTGGAATGCACCATGATGCACAGCTTGCAGGGCATCCTGGACGATACAAGACCCTCGAGCTGATCACACGCACCTATTGGTGGCCAGGAATCAGCCGAGACGTCCGGGAATACATAGAAGGGTGTCAAAAATGCCAGGTCACCAAGTCACATCGCACGAAGCCGGCTGCACCTCTTCATCCTATTGATGTGCCAAGCGAGCCATGGGAAATAGTAGGGACGGACATGATTGGAGAGCTGCCGGAATCGGGAGGATACAACGCTATTAGCACGTTTGTGGACCATTTCACAAAGCGATTACGTATCATACCAACACACACCACTCTGACGTCAGAAGGCATGGCCCGCATCTACCGAGATCACATTTTCCCCATACATGGGATGCCACGCCAGATGATACATGATCGCGGTCCACAATACCACTCGCGTTTTATGAAGGAGTTGTACCGGTTGTTGGGCATACAAGGAAACTTTACAACGGCGTATCATCCACAGGCAAATGGGCAGACGGAACGGCTGAACCAAGAGATAGAACATTTCTTACGGTTATTTGTCAACTACCATCAGAACGACTGGCACGAATGGCTACCCTCTGCCGAATTTGTTTACAATGATCGGGTACACTCGGCAACTAAAGTTACTCCGTTCTTTGCAGACATGGGCAGACACCCCTACAAAGGCACCGCCCCGAAAACGGCATCGAGAAATGAGACTGCGCAGGAGTTTGCCGACGGCATGAGGAAAACATGGGACGAAGTGGGGTCGGCATTGAAGATGGCCAAAGAGGATATGAAACGGTTTTATGACAGGAAACGGACAGAGGCAGTGGAGTACAAGGAAGGCGACAAAGTATGGCTGGAAGGGACGAATCTCAGCACGGATCGACCAATGAAGAAGCTCGATGACAAACGCTTCGGGCCGTTCAAAGTGATCAAGAAAGTCGGGACGAGCTCTTACAAGCTCCAGATTCCTCACACGTGGAAAAGCATCCATCTCGTGTTCAATGGGGCCCTGTTGACGCCTTACCACGAGCCCCAATTTCCGACACAACCCCGAGACACGCGTCCACCACCTGTGCTGGAAGGAGCCGAACCGGAATGGGAGGTTGAGAAAGTGGTTAATTCCCGAAAGTACCACGGGGGTTTTCAATACAAGGTTCACTGGAAAGGTTACGGCACACACGAGCAGACATGGGAACCGGCATGCAATCTCAAAAATGCCGACGAAGCTATCAGCGATTTCCACCAACAATATCCGAACAAGCCGAAGCCACCCGCGCTTGCTCGCATTGAAGTTCCCATGTCACAATTTCCATTACATCTATTCCGACCCATGCCACCGCCCGATACCGAACCCCTCGACGTCACGCTACCCTCTGCAGCCCTCATGGAGCGACTCTGGCGCAGAATGGAACTTGCGCCTTAAGGAGGGGGTGATGTTATGAATCGCCATATTTTCACATTTTCACATCTTATCATATCTTATCGGGAGCCTTGTCTTATCAACCAACGGACTGTTTCATCATCTGTTTCGTCACCGATCATACCCCTTTTCATTACCGAAGCCGTACTCATGTCGGACACACGCCCAACACATGGATGACATCATACATGCCGATACCTCATGGACTCCCTATTGTATACACACCACCGACACTCGTAGCACACATGGTCGTTTCAGTATTATTACTTACATGCAGTCACCACTCGTATTTAATGGTTTCACGGACTAGTAGCATACAACACTGGGTCAAGGGCGTGGAGCATCCCTAGTGGAAACGCGTATGGACAAGGAGCTTCAAACACAGACTTACTAGTATATAAGCAGTAGTGTAGTATCATTGTACTTTAGTTCCGATCTTGTTTATACACCTGGCCTAGCCTAGTCTTACGAACGCGAACGTTTTCTCTTTCAGTTCTTGCTGTGGTACCTGGTTGAGTCTCGTGGCTTAGTCAGTCGCTAACAAACGCCGTCAATGCAAGATCAACGCAAGGAGTACCAAAGTCAATGCGGGGTCAACGCCGTCAACGCAAGGAGTACCGCAGTCAATGCAAGATCAATGCGAGGAGTACCGCGGTCAATGTGTTGACCTCGCATTGACTGCGGTACTCCTTGCGTTGATGGCATTGACCCAACATTGACTGCGGTACTCCTTGCGTTGCCGGTGTTGACCCCGCATTGACTGTGGTACTCCTTGCGTTGATCTTACATTAACGGCGATACTCCTTGCGTTGACGGCGTTGATCTCACATTGACTGCAGTACTCCTTGCGTTGACGGCGTTGACCCCGCATTGACTTTGGTACTCCTTGCGTTGATCTTGCATTGACGGCGTTGACCCCGCATTGACTGCGGTACTCCTTGTGTTGATGGCGTTGATCCCGCATTGACTGTGGTACTCCTTGCGTTGACGGCGTTGATCTCACATTGACTGCAGTACTCCTTGCCTGGGCCTTGTGTTGAGTATAGTGACCTTGCACTGATGACAGTACTTCTTGTATTATCGCGCTTTTAGTTTTGATGTTTTCACCTTACTTTTCACTCTATTTTTTAGTTCTATTTTCATCAAAAACTCTTGAAACACTTTTTAAGAAATTTCACCTTATGATGGTGAAAATTCTCTAAAGATCTCTTAGTTTTGCATTTTCCAATTCTTTACACAATTTTCATCTTTTTTTTCAGTCAAAATCCTCTGAACCTCTTTTCTAATATTCTCATAAAAAATTCCCTTATAAATATTTATTAATACTCTCTAAATATATCATAAAATCTCTCCTGACTATCTTCTCAAAGTTTAAACTATATTCTTTCTGATTTCTTTATGACTTTTGTGCTAAAAACCATATTAAACTTGTTAAAATACAAGTTCTGATAATGTTAACCTAATTTTAACCTTAAAACTACTCTAAAATTTCCTAATTTGGCTTTCGGTGTTCTTACTAATCTTTTTAAGACAAAGTTCACTCAAATCTTTGGTCGAAATACTTCAAAGAATGTTAAAATAGTTTTAAAATAGTTTTAACCTAAAAAAACTGTTGAAACTCTTGAGGTTCTTTAACCGGGGTTTTCACCGAAAACTCCGAGGCCTTCGCCCAGTGTCAGGTGCCTCTGTGCGTCTGAGTTTGAATTTGAACATAGATTGACATCTCTGTATTAACTCAAAGAAAGCTATACATTAAAACAACTACATAGATCATTGAAAGAAGAAATGATCTACGACTCCTCGAAACACCGCTGTTCCTGTATTCGCTTGATACTTGTCATGAACTTTAACGGTCGACTGTAATCCTTCATCGGCACAAGAATCAACATGGGAAACTCGCCCACTCTAACCACCTCCTCCACGCGGCCGCAAAACACCGCCCACGGCTCCTCCTTGTCCGATTGATCCCAGTAATCAGCACATATTGGCAGGGGATGCCAGCGAATGGTGCTCTCCGAGATGTTAATGAGAAGGACGACGTTCCCGTCTAGATTAGACGACAGCTTGCGTAATTTCACCCGCATTATCCTGTGAGTGCGGGAGAGCCAAAACTCTTCGTCTACAGGAGATATATTTGTGGTGTACAGTCTCCCGAAATCTGTGGCATAAAGTGAGTGAGTAGGCAGGATTTCCAGAGACGACGGAGCACGACTGACTTCGATCGCGGACTCTGTCCGTGCAGTAGCGCCGATGTCCAGATTTCCAGTCCTTCTTCTGGCATAACCGCGAGCAGTAGGCGACATGCAGACACCCCCACAGCGCCACAAAATAGGCAGTTCGCCCTCCACAGAACACTTTCCCGAACAGTCAGCGATTTAGTTCACCGAAAGCGTAAAAAAACTCGCTTTACCTCAGGATTACCACAGTGCCCATTCGTCACCACGCCCGCTGTTGAGATGAAATCATGTTCCATTGCCCAAACATCATTGAAACCGCGCTCAAATGTGTTCCACGCCGCTTCCAGCGCGCCCCCGGGTCTACCCTCGATTTTGTTGAAATCAAGAGTCACTTGCTTCACCACACTGTAAGAAAGCAAGTAATCCGAAACAAACTTGAAGAGGAGCTTTGACGGCTCAATGGACAGCGCCAGATCAATCGGCGACGTCTCTTCAAGACGATGATGCGCCCTCACCACCGCCACCAGCAGCCGTCGACGGACGGCGATACGCACAGCGGGATACCCATGATGCAGCAGCGATGTTATACCAATCAACACCGGGGGTATGATAGTCGCTTTCTGCACATCAGGCGTAGCCGGACTAGGCCCGTATTGCGGTTCCGCCATACTTTGAGTGGGGGGAAACTAAGCGGAACAGCAACTTGATCAAGGACGCGAGCGCTGACCAAAAAAATTGTCCATGGCGCGCTGGGATAGCTGCAAGTTGGCCTATGATAGCCATTTGAGCGCCCTCGCCGGGCGCTAATCGACACCAAGACTCGTCTCGCGCGGATTGATTATCCTTAGAGTGCACATTCATGACAGTACGGTGGATGCGCGCCTGCCCCCGTCGCGCTAACGCCAATGGTGGACCGTGGTCGATGATAGCAAGAAGGAGGTTAGATTATGTTATCGGATCCGCCATGATCCCATCTAGACTACTGTACTTTACCGCATCCTTGGTTCATTCGACTGGGGATCTTCGGCTCATGTCATACCATTCACCGCTACATGACCGAATACGCGAAAATGAGAGTCATATCAGCAAATATAGTATTTCAAAATGAATTTATACTACAGTTCGGCCAGAGCCTGAGTGAGATCGACAGATGTCATGGCCGTCGCTGCAGTACAAGCTTTTCTTGCCCCTTTGTAGTTTCGGCGGCAGGCGTTCTGTTCAAAGGATGGCGTCCTGCCATCCCCGCTGTCCGATCCTGGGTCCTCCTCATCCTTCTCGTCCTCGTCCTCCGCCTCCGCTTCAACTGTCGGGGGTTTATCAGATGGCTCATAAGGACGCCTGGCGAGGAGGACTTCGATTATAACAGAGTGATTGTCAACAATCCTTTTCCCAACAATCTCTACGACGACAATCCTAGTAAAGTGGTATTGTATCGTCCAGGTATATGCTGGTAGTTTGGACACCTGGTCTGACTCTCCACCTCAGCCCACATTCGGGTTGAACAGTTGGATCCTCATCATACAACATCTCCAACTGTTCTTTGGGCAAATCTGCGATGTGCCTGTTGATGAACTTCCATCCCCACTCTGGAGCCCGCTTCATTTGCCCCGCATCCGAAAGAGGCGTAGTGAAGCGATGCCACATGTTCCCATCGGAGCGCTTCAAGATTTTGTGTATGTCTGAGTAGAAGTCCTGTTGCATCTCGTCATGCATCCATCGCGCTGCAAATGTCTTCTCAGACAGGGCGCCGAACGCCGCGCCCCCCCCAGTCGATGAGAACCGGATCATTGCTCTCGGGGCGAAGGATGATGTTGTTAGAATGCAGGTCGTTATGAGACACGCCGTAGCGGCGGAGGCGTCTTGCAAGATTGAGGATTCTCTGGGAAATGTCCTCCCCTTTTCGGTCCCTGGGCGAACGGAGGACATGAGGCGACCGGGGACGTACTCCATCAACAGACCGTCGATGGCGTCCAGCGCTGGATGGATCGAAGACACAGAAGACATAGGGATACGCACACTGCCGAAGCACTTTAGAACGAGGCCCAACTTCTGAGCCTCGGTGAGAGCTTCGTACGCCCTCTGCTCGATGCGGCGGGCATTATTCAAGTATTTCCAGTGCTCGAGCTCGTCGAACCATTGCGGGTCGTCCTCCGAACGGACACGATATTCGAGTACAGGCGGTCCACCAGTGCGCTCTGGAACTGTCTCTCGACGCCGACGCTCCAGGGCACGGGTTCGCTCTTCAATGCGGCGACCAGCGAGCTTACAGAAGA
>JADNYV010000592.1:0-20856 GCA_015501055.1 Mucidula mucida | reverse complement strand
TATTCTCGATGGGCAGCGGATCATCCGGCGAGAAGAAGTCGGGCGTAAAGAGGACAGTTGATGAACCCTCGTTCTCCCAATGAGTACCACACGTTGCATATCAGCGTCTCCGAAGAAGATGGACGTCCGCAGGGCAGCGAGGGCGCCAGCATAGTCGAACGCGGCTTGGATCTTAAGCAGAATGCGCTAAGATGCGGAGGGATATACCTACTGAGACGAAAGTTCTCTTGGTTGATGACACTTTCATTTAGTTCTGCAGCAGTCCCGTGAGTCTGTGCATCAACCGTCCAAGCTTCAACGATCTGGGCGCCACATTCCTTGCGTTCGTCAAGTTGAAACAGACGCCGTAAGAGAGGCTCGAAACGTTCCTTGACTGACAACCATCAGAGTCAAGAAGATCTTGCACGACGGGATGCAAAACGTACACATCCCAGCCCCGTGTGCGAATATCAGGACCCAACCCGCAGTGCCAGCATGGACGCGTCGATTGGAGGATCTATACCGCTTCGCAGAAGTAACGAGGCATTGAGACGTAGAGATTGTATACGTTTCCGAGAACATGTATGTGTGGGCAGCAGAGTAAGAGAAGGAGGCGTATAACGTCAATGCAAGCCGACAGTTATATGGATGACGGAGAGCAGTTGATACCCTGGGCTGAGGACACGAGCATGGGCCCATAGTGCGTAGAACTGATGGAACATCGTTTCCTATTGCAAGGCGGCGGTACAAGAGGTATGTGTGGGGGCTCTCCCACACTTCCTGGAGAGCTGGCGTTGCTCAACGTAACCATCAAAGCCGTCCACCGCCGCTACGGTCCGGGTCGTGCGGATGTTTGTGGCGTCCGGACCGGCAAAACCGACTAGCCCCCTCGGGCTTGTCAAGCATTTACACTCTAAATTTGGGACAGAAACACCCTGGAGACGAATGTATTGAAGAATAGTTACAATACGAAAGAACTTTGAGCATGGGACTCAGGACTGGGAGCTTACAGCGAGTCCAATCGCTCCCGTGGCAGCAGCATCGTCGACAAATTCGACGTACCGAAATACATGTCCCTTCTTTGCCAGATGGTCCAGAACCATCTTTCTGTACTTCTCTTGGCCGACCAAAGATCCTCCAAATGAAATAACAGCCTCGCTGGGGTTAACGAGACGAGGCGCTTCAGGCGTACTTTGCCCAAGAAGAAGGGCAATTTCTGACGCGATGAGACCTGAACTGGTCTGCAATACATCGAGAGCCAAAGCATCGTGATCCTCGAAAGCAGCTTTGAAGACCAAAGGTGCAAGCGATGAGAGTCGTTTTTCGCGCGGCATTGTGAGGTGGTGAGGAATATTCGCGATAGTAGTGCTCGGGTCAGGGACATGAACTTCTGTCAATATCTCTGGGACACTCTTGACGCTGAATGCCTCCAAGACATGGTCCTTGAGAACGCTCGCTCTTGGAGGAGCAGCCATCACAGATGCAGTGTCGTGCTCGATCAAAATCTGGCGGACCGCTTCTCTTCCAACATGGAATCCTCCGCCTTCATCACCCAAAATCCACCCCCACCCTCCAACTCGGCCCAGCTCTTCGAGTTTCCCATTCGAATCCTTGAATGATGCGGCATTGGATCCAGTGCCGCCTATTACAGTTACCGCGTAGGCCACATCGGGGTGTAGACGCACTGGCGCAGCTAATAGGTGGGTGTCATTCGCCACGATCAACTTCGATTCCTCGATTGAAAGGAGCGAGGCTAGAGCCGGTGTGATCGCTGCGATGGCAGCTGGAGAATCTACTCCAGATACCCCAAACCATGCTCCCGCAAAAACGGTCGAGGATGGAGGCAATTGAATTGGGCCGACGGACGGAGGGGTTACGCAAGTTTTGAGCGCATTACTCACTGCGATCCGAACCGCAGCTATGAACGCCTCCAGTGTGAGATATGCAAAGTTGGATGGGCCTGAAAAGGCGCGCCCAAGCACTTGGCCCGCGGCGTCGCAGATAACCGCCGAGGTCTTGGAGCCACCGCAATCGCAGCACAGGTAGAGGGACATTGTGGTCAACTAGAGGTTTAACGCTTGTGCGCTGTCATGATATGCGATACGTTATCGATCGGACCATGCCACCACCATCTCTGTCCATATGGTGTCGGTATCACGCCCTTTGCTAGACATTTCGGCATGCTTAACCGCGTATACGTGTCCAGATCCAGGCTGTACGCGAACCCCTTCTGACATGTTGACACCGCATCTGCTGACCTTTCGTGGCACAGAAGAGCTCTCCTCTTTCCATAACGTGTTGCGACTGGAGGAGTCCTCTGTTGCTACGAAAGTGCCCCACACTATACTATCATGCGCTTTCGCTTACGGGCCTCGAATCAAACGATCACTTGCTGCGTCAGCACTCCTTGTTGACTCCTTGGGCTAATCCTACTTTACTACCATTCAATCCACCTCCCTGCAGTGGAGGGCGGAATGAACGCATTCTTCGGTCAATTCGGTCTTCAACTTTTCTTGGAATATCAGGGCGTTTCTCTCTCCGCCCCACACGTGTTACGCGTAAATCAAACTGTCCAAACTGCTTCCTTCGATTATAAAGTCCCCTCAATTAAGAACTCCTAGTTGTCAGGCATCGATCGCGGGGTGGCGGGGAAATAAAGGTGCACGCTGATTTAAAAGGATGGGGACGAACATAGGACTCATTCCTCACCCTGTTTACCTTCATCTTGCCCTTCGCGGCTAGCCTTTCATTTGAGATACCATGGCAATCGACGTTGGGTTCAAGACCGAGAAACCGTCAGTATTCTGCCTGTATTTTGTCTCCCATTCTTGAACCTCAATGTCCGTAGATTCGAGGAGTTGATCGTTACTCCAGGCGACCTTACGCTGGGCTCTATCGTGTTTGGATTCTTTGTAGGTGTCTTTCTTGCCGAGAGGCTCGTCTTTTCACATTTACCGCTGTAGTTCGGATTCGCTATTCATGTTGTATGGAGTGCTGTGAAGGAGACCAGAAGAGCGCGCAGAGTGAGCTCTCAAACATACGTCCCAATGCCGTTCATTGACATCTTGCAAGTTTTCTGCCTATATCTTCATGATTTGGCTCGAGATTGTCGCGTAAGTGCCACAGCTTGTGATACATTTTCGATGCTCATTCTTTTCCGCAGCGATATTGGGTTCGCTGTACGCATCTTTTTCTGGCTTGCTCACATGCCAGTACTGACGACTTCCGCTATCATTAGATTGTCGCCTGGGGATACCTGTACGTCAATTGCTGGAGTTGATTTCCGCGACGCTCACACGCCCGCCAGTGCCAAATTGTTTCCGCCTGGTCTTGGGGTTTTCCTATCCGTGATCGTCTGCTGGATCTGTCAAGTGCGGCTCCTCACGCAAAGGTTTACCCATGCTTATTCAAGATGTTTCCAGGTTCAGTGCCTTATGCTCATCATCGTTAATCGGCTGTGCATTCTGTACTCGGATGACAAGCAAAGAGTTAGTACCGGACTTGTAAGCACGCCAAAGACGCTGACGTTGTTCTAGCGCATCCTCCGATTCACTACAGCTGGTATCGTTACCGCGATTTCACTTTCAACAGCTTGCATCTGTGAGTTCTCCGTTTACCTATGTCACAAACAGCATCATTGACCGCCATACTGCCACATAGGGATTCCTGCACAGCTCCAAATTAATCACACTTATATCTGGGTTAGTTCTCTATTCTAGCATCCTCATCCTTACGCTCAATGTCTGCAGCTCAACCATTGGTGGGATCGCTTCGAGAAATCGGTTTACCTCTTGCTCGATCTCACTCTCAACATCCTCTTCATTCGAGTGTAAAAACCCGACTAATCAACTACGGTCTCAAGAAGTATGACCGAGTCATGAAGTTGTCGTCTACTATGCCTCGTCTGGAATTTACTTCTGACCCTCCCGCAGATTCAACGAGTACATCATTTTTGTCTCCATCGGCATGGATATTTACTGCTCGGCGTCACCGCCTGCACAACGGCTTTGTGTACTGCCAGGTAAAGCAACAATATGCACGCCTATTCCTCGAGCTTATCACGTCGACCAGTTCCATCCCGTCGTTTACATTGTGAAGCTCCACATCGAAATGACTATGTCTCGTAAGCCGTTATCCTTCCAGTGCGCGCGAAATGCTCATCGTTCCTCCTTAGAACTCCTTATAAAGGTCGCTCGCTCCACGGGTATCAACGTTTACAACGAAGAAAAGGGACGCGTAACTTCGGACACTGTCAGTGGTAACAAGACGACACACAACAACAACGTGTGAGTTCACTCGCGCATACTCTTTTCAAAAACTCATGACTCCTTGCAGGCAAGTTCACGTCGATACGCAGGTGTTCACGACTCGTCACATGGACGATTTCGGTAAGACTTTAACTTGTACTCGTTAGACATTCCAGTACTGATGGTCTATGCAGAGATGAGTCCAAGGGACCACAAAGATATTCCCGAGATTTCCTCCGTCAACTCCGCCAGCGGAGATACCATGAAAGTCTCCCCAGTCTAAGTTTTTGTTACCCCGCTGTAATTACGTTGTAATTCGAATAGATTCTTGACCAGATTCAAGGGTGTCGATTGTCATTGCTTGGGAAGTAGAGGATGGATATTTAATGAGCTGTTTTACCCGCTGTGGCACTGTATACTTATACTCCTCCTATACCCAACGTCGCGTCTCGTCTCATTGAGCCGACATTGATGATTGCGATTTTGAGTAGTGAACTTTTGGACCAAATCTTCTTGGCAATTTGGCGCCCCACGCAGAATTTGCAACACGGTGGAGTATCTGCGATCACCAACTTGGGTCAAGGATACTGCCATGCAACACCTTAGTATGGACAACGACCTATTGTGCGAGGATAGACAATAATTGTAACGCTGTCTTTGTGAGAAATGATTTGGAGAAGGAGTCGGATCAAGTGAAGAATCTATATCAACGGCCAAGTACCAAGGAATCAAGCACTCATTCACCCTATGAGTTAGTTCTTCGAAAACACAGAAGAATGAATGCAACTTGAAAATTTATAGTGGCTGTTAAAACTATTATCCCACAGCTCGATTGTTCAAACCTTTGAGTCGAGACTCGACCATGATCTGAGTCCTTTGACGGCAACCTTTCTGCTATCCGAAGAGGGCACCTCTCGCGCTGAGCCTCATAGTATGTTCAGAAAGTGTCGGGAATCAAACAAAGACATCGAGATAGCTCAACTCCTGGCATACTGAGTAAATCCTACTGGATGAGCATCCGAGTCTTCGTGCCACAAACAACGCCTCACAACGCGCCATAAGGGTCGATCGTCGGCACGTGTCGACTTCAGCGACATCCGTACCATGATTGGTGACAGCGTTTCAGGACAGACCGTCCTCAGCTTGGCCTGAATCTACGATGCTTGGATTTACCCACACAGCGCACCGATGCTTAGGAGAACGACCCCCCTTCCTATTACTTTTTTCAGACTGCCTTCTCTTGGTCAAAATTTTTTGGATTGTCTGCGCGCGGCACTACATCGACTCGAAACCGTCGGCACCCATCATCTCTTTAGGAGCTGACGACATGAAGATCGTGTACTGTACGTGTCTTTGTCTCAGACCTCCGTAAATAGCTCCTCGACTAAAGGTGGCGTGTCTGCTGGTAGAAAAAAAATGAGTCTTTCGCATACAATCTCTACCCATCAGGGACATTTTAAGGCCATCCAAACATTTTTTCGCCAACTGACTGCTGACCTTCGGGTCGGTTCATGGCTACCTCGCGGGACTAAAGGATTGAACTGACTCTAAATTGCAACGCGTACTCTATATTCATCCGCTTCCGCATGTCTCAGTGGAAGTTTGACCTCGAGAACTCACTTCAGTGCCCCTCTCTGGATAACCGGCTCGAAGATACCAATCCCTTCAGTACCAGTTTCTTTACCTTCTGAGAGGCGGACAGGAACACATCGCCGGTTTGCAGGTTTGATTTTGTCTCCAGTCGGCTCCCTCCAATGCCTGCTCACTCGATCGACATTCGATCTATGCGTAACGTATAAGTCAATACCCTCCTTTGCTGGAGGGGCTCCGCTCTAAGACAAGGTCGGGGTGGAGGAAAGGCATACTTAAACGGATCCATACACTCTCAGAAAGGCATTGATCGCTCGTTCCTCTTTATCCTTGTCCTGCGAGGACAGTCCTTCTTTTCGGTGCCATCATGGCGATTGATATCGGGCTCAAAACGGAAAAGCCGTCAGTATTTCTCCTGTTTTCGTTCTCCATTTCCGAAAGTTTCCAGCTTCCAGGAGTTGATCGTCACTCCAGGCGACCTTATGCTCGGCTCTATCGCGTTTGGGTTTTTCGTAGGTGTTTGTTCTGCCGACAGGCGCGTTCTCTCTGAATTTCTGCTGCAGTTCGGGTTTGCTATCCGCGTGACATGGAGCGCTGTGCAGGAGACCAGGAGGGCCGGCAGAGTAAGTTCACAAGCACGCGTCCCGGCGCGTCTTGCTCACGGCATTTAAGTTCTCGGGCTATATTTTCATGATTTGGCTAGAGATTGCTGCGTAAGTCCACCTGGTCGTGGCCAGTGTCACTATGCTCATCATGTTACTCTAGTGATTGCACCATCGCTGTACGTATTTCTTTATGAATTTGCGAGCGGGCGAGGACTGACGATTTCCGCCATCGTCAGGTCGTCGCGTGGTCCTACCTGTACGCGTTAACCGCCTCTGCACCTTTTTGCCTTTCTCACACGTCCCTTAGCGCCAAAATAATTCCTCCCAGCGCGACACTGTTTATAGGTGTAGTCGTCTTGTGGGTCTTCCAAGTGCGTTGTCTTGGATGAAACAATTATATTCTGTTCATTCAAGATGTGTGTAGGTTCAGTGCCTTATGCTTATTATCGTTAACCGGCTGTGCATTCTGTATACCGATGACAAGCAAAGAGTTAGTACCCAGACTTATAAGCACACCAAGACCCTGACGTTCTTCTAGCGCATACTCCGGTTTATTACGGTTGGTATCGTTAGCGCGATTTCAATCTCAACGGCTTGCATCTGTGAGTTCTTCATTCTTTGTGTGGTACAACAGGATTGTTGACCGCTCATACAGGGATTCCTGCGCAGCTTCAAATTAATCACACTTACATCTGGGTTAGTTCTCTATCCTAACATCCGCTGGATTATCCTCACGCATATTGTCTGCAGCTCAACCATTGGTGGGATCGCTTCGAGAAATCGGTCTATCTCTTGCTCGATCTCACTCTCAACATCCTCTTCATTCGAGTCGTAAAGCGCCGACTAATTAACTACGGTCTTACGAAGTATGACAAGGTCATGAAGTACGTTGTTTTCTGTTGCCCCTTCTGGAGCTCAAGTCTGACCCTCGCGCAGATTCAATGAGTATATTATTTTTGTCTCCATCAGCATGGATATCCTACTGCTCGGCGTCACGGCCTTGCACAACGGCTTTGTGTACTGTCAGGTAAAGTAATGACACACATAGTACCTTGTTGCGAAGCTTATCACGTTAACCAGTTCCATCCCATCGTTTACATTGTGAAGCTCCATATCGAGATGACTATGTCTCGTAAGCCGTTAGCCTTCCTGTGTGAGCGACTCAGAAATGCTCAGCAATCCTCCTTAGAACTTCTAATCAAGGTCGCCCGCTCCACGGGCATCAGCGTCTACACTGAAGATCCAGAAAGTGCGACAGCAGGTACTGTCAGCGGAAATAGGACGCGGCCCAACAGCTTGTCAGTCTACCTCCACAAACATCCAGTTCGGAGACTAATTCTTCATTCAGGCAGGTTCATGTCGATACCCAAGTGCTCACGACTCGGCACATGGACCAAATTGGTGGGACTTATGTTCCAAGGCAGTGGAAAGAATACTCACGCTTTCTTCAGAGACGACTCCGAAGAATAAAACACCTTTCCACCGCGAGCGCCGACAGCACAGAAAGTTCGGCAGGTCCCTCGGCGTAATGCTCCGACTCCCAAATTATAATTGCACTCTCAATTCGGAATTGAAGTGCTTAGACGAGGCTGAAATCCAAAGTATTCTTTTGTGCGACTGGGTCATCGAACCAGTCAATGTCCTTTATCCAACGTGCAACCAGCTTTATTCCGGCGCTTTCGAAACAGGTCCTCGAAATTATTACTCATCTCGGGCGCGCATGTAAGATTGCACACGCAGTCTGAGTTTCTTATTGCTCTGTCAAAGACGAACAAATGCATGCGTGCTCTCGCCGCCCCAAAAGAAAATCGGCCTGCATTATGTTGAGGCTCTGGGAACCGCTGAGACCGATGGCGCCCGATTTCGTGAGCGTGCTCCTCTAATGCTGAAGGGCTTCCTCGTTCAATCGAACTGCTTTACAGTACGGGTGGTAGACCCGAGCATACGAAACGGATATCATGAAATAGATGCTACCGTACATAGAATAATCAAAACATAATTATAACTTGGCCGTAACGGTCGCCGTCGCCACAACCTCCGTCTTTGCCCGCTCGCGCAACTCCCGCCTGAGAATCTTGCCCGCTGCACTCTTTGGTACAACATCTATAACCACGACACCTACGCCTTTCATCAGTCGACAGTTCAGATAGCCTAGCTGCTACGTACCTCCGCGCAGGAACTTGTGTCTAGCAACCTGCCCTTGAATCCACTTTGCAACGTCTTTGGTATATTTGGCCTTCTGGGCGTCTGTGGCCACCTTTTTGGGATCCGCCGGTACAATGTATGCTCTGTATGACGCGTCAACAACCATCTTCGTGCATGCAGAGTTCAGGAAAGCTCGCCTTGGAAGTTCAGTTGCCTGAGCCTCGTCGTATATCCCAATCACGGCGGCATCAGCAATGTCTGGATGCGAAAGTAACACACTCTCTAATTCAGCGGGAGGAACTAACGCGATCATAAGCGCAGAACGCGTATACTTGTTGGAGGAGTTACCTTGGAATCCCTTGTACTTTATCAACTCCTTCCGCCTATCTACAATGTAGTACAGTCCGATTTTTTTCGAATGGCAACGTCTCCTGTTTGAACCATCCCTGGTGTATATGAGTTCTGCGCGGATGTCGGTGCCAGTACCCGAGGGGTCTATCAAGAGGGTGGCAAAAGACACTGGAGAGTTCTCGGTATATGAAGTCGAGCTACTAGCGCCAGCAACCTTCATTATTGTTGGGCCTCGCACCCATAGTTCTCCAGGTTCGCCCTCTTTGACATCGACGCCATCTTCATCGACTAGACGAGCCTGCAGGTTGGGAAGTAGTGTACCAATACTTCCTATGGCGTCTTTGTATTGTTTGTATGGTATAAGATGAGTAGTAGGAGAAGTTTCCGTCAGGCCATATCCCTGAAGGATGGGGCATTTGACGTTTACAGAGCGCAGACGATTCGTGACCTACCACATATCAGAAAAGATAGAACGCGTATTGAGAGGCACACCTGTTGGGTAAGAGCAGCACCCAGGGGAGCAGCGCCAGAAAAGATAAGCTTAAGAGATGTCATGTTGTATTTGGACACGGCTGGGTTATGGACATCAATCCTCATTCTGAACGAAACGGTGAAATGTACCTGGATGCCTGGCTAAGACAACCAATACTGGCGGAACGATGAGACTGAAGGTGATCTTATATCTTTCGACATTGGCGCAGTACTGTTCCGGTTCAAATCGCTGCATGATCACCGTAGGGAGGCCAGCGCGAAGGGAGAAGAAGATCAGTTTTACGGCGCCTGAACGTGTGATTCAGATGGTCAATATGGCTTCAAAGAGCGCTAACATACCGTAAATGTGGTAGAAGGGGAGAATACCCAGACTGGCGCCACCAGAAAGCTCGGGAAGCGCGACCATGACCATGTCGGCGACGGAGGTAAGGTTTTGGTGAGTTGTCTAGTCCAAGAATTAGACGTAGAAAGAAAACTTTCAGAGAGCTAAGAGTACCTCAACACCCTAAAAGTCAGAGTAGATCAGTGTAAGTTGCATTGTGGGACAGAAAATAACGTTACCTTTGGTTTACCAGTAGTCCCCTGAAAAAGGTTAGGCGTGTTGTGGGACACCAACCGAAAGGATGACACACCGAACTATAGCACAGTACGGCAGTCGCGTGTGCATCTCTTCCATCAAACAGTTCCTCCTTTTGTAACGAACCCAGAGAAAGTAGGTCCTCCAAACGTATGAGTGACGCCGAAGCTGGGCTGCGCGGCGCGTCTGGTCCTCCCGCCCACTTGAGCGAGTTTCCAAGCACAACAATGCGCTTGTCCCCGTCTTTGCCAGCGCCGATTTCTTGGAACATCTGCCTAACTGTGGGCAGGCCCTCCTCTGTCGTGAAAATGACATTGGCTCCACTATCCTGATATTGGAAAGCGAGTTCATGGCTGGTATATGCGTTATTGGCAAAACTGGTGCGTAGACCGGCCGCGATGGCTAAAGAAGAGGTCTAAGCTTGTGACGTGCAAGAAGACGCGGATACTACGTACATCCGAAGACCACCACAGGCCATGCGAGGGAATTCGGTGAGTAAAGGAGAGCGGTGTCCCCTCGCTTCGCGCGAATCCCTGGGTGGTTCCTGAGACCAAAGGCGAGTGCTAGGGAGAGGGCTCTAGTCTCGCTGCGGCTTAATGTCGTGCCCGACACCGCGTCAATAAAGGCGGGAACAGTGCCGGGCCAATGCCCGATGTACCCTGGCTTGCTATCATCCAGAAAATGACTAAATACAGAGCGGTGGACGAGTGGGACGTCGGGATAAGATGAGCGGTAGATGGTGGCGGGCATAGCAATGTTGTGGAGGGACAAAAAGATGCACCAACAATGTGTCCTGAACAAACCCTTATTATATATGTTGCCGGAAATCTGTCAACCCAATAACCGGATTTCGATCAATTGGGGAACTTGACAACTTCGACCCGTCCACTACTGTCCCGCGTCGGATTCAGATTAAATGGTTAACCCGCATGCGGGCGAAGTGCGCCTAGTGCTCATGATGGGTCCAACTGTTTACCAAGGAGTACCGAGTCGGCTTAAGCAACCCAAGTTCAAGAGACACGCTACGCGTCAAACAAGTTCCGATCCACTTGCAGCCGGAGTCATTTTAAACCGAGCAGCGAACAGGCCCTCATTCGGTACTGTTTGCACTCCGAGGAAGTGTAGTGGGTTTCTGACGGATAGGCCCAGAAAGCCAAAAGAAAGCATTGAGAGCCTAGGGACCTCAGGGTGTTCGATTGGAAATTGATTGCGGGGAATGCGGGGCGCTTGCCAAGACCCCTGTGGCTGAAGATAATTGAACGTTGAACGTTGAACAATGTCTCAGTCTGAGGCTAACAGTTAACTAGTATACTAGAGCCAAGACTTTCCATAAGTGGGCTCGCGCTAGCCGGAGCAGTTCGGCCGACGCAGCCTTAGGACTTCGTCAAGAACATGTAACACTCAATAACGAGTACTTGAGTAGCGACGGGGGTGGGGCAGTCCTGATGTACTTCAAGATGGTCGGGTGGAGTCGTGTCCGGCACGGCTCTGTCGGAGGACATGTATGCGATGATCCATGCTCAACGGCGCATTTTATTTCACTGACAGACGGCTGGTTCGCGTTTGCGTTCAACTGAGGTACAAGACAGTCGGCTGGAATGTCACTTCCGACGACCCCGTGAAGGATGAGCTTACAGGCTTCGAGGCGCGTGTGGTCCTGAGTTGAAATTAGCGATCCTTAGAGCTCCAGTAAATGCATGATAGATAGAAACCAGAAAAAATTGCTTAGATATGGCGGATGGTCGTGATATGTACATATCATCCGCCTCTATAGTATGATGCTCCAACACGACTAAACAACTAGCAGTACGAGTCACATATTCTCTTCTAACATTCGATGTCATTGATGGCTGTACGAAATGCCGCATAACTCACTTCACGATTGGTCCACTTCTTCATGATAGCCATCGTTTGTTGACGCCGACATGTACTCGCGTCCTGAACAGCATCAATATTTTTGGCTTGTGAATCGATGCCCTATCACTCACCTCAAGGTCTTCCTCGATGTCATCCATCTCTCTTCTTAGAGCACGAGCGTCCGTGTAGATAGCAGAAGCCCGTCTAATATACATTGTTACACCCAATTCGATCAGTTCGGTGTGGCGTGCTCGTAGAGCCTGGCTCTTCTTCTTGAGACTAGCGGCAAGCTTCATTAGTTTCATACGTATACTATGAGTGCATCAAATAAATACCGGAAGACCTTCTCTTCCAGAACAACCTCTCGCTCGGTGAGAAGATGCAGATCACCCATTAAACGCTCCTGCGCATCCCTGCTCCTCTTGAGCGTACTCCAGACGATGGCACCTGGCCAGAAGCGAGGATGGACGAAGCGGACGACGCCATAGACGGTCAGGGCAAGCCAGAATGTCACGACAGCCTCGGGGCATGAGAAGAGGTTTGGCCCAGCCGCCACTAGCTCTGAAGCACCGGAGACGACTGACGAATGGGCTGTGTGAGGCATAATCATTACAATGCATTGCCTAAAGATCACCTATAAGATAGCCTTCGGCGTGGAATAATCGAGCATAAATGGACAGGAAAACAGCAATTTTTGGAGGGCCTGATGAACGGCATGAATAATTCATCGAAATGTCGCCCAAAAGATGAATATAATTGGTGTTGTAAGCAACCTCTTTTCGCACGTCAACACGATACAGGACCTCGGGATGTGGTAAGGAGATGCGGCAGAAGCTCAACGAACAGCTTGTGGCGTCTAAACGGAGATGGTAAGGACGACCAATAGACATGCGCAGTTCACACCTCCGCATAAAGCCCTTCGAAGTTTGAAGTCCAGCAAACACGACCTGAGATAAACCATGGAGTTATGCGTTGAGATTTCGAACTGACTGAGGATCTGTACTTCAACAAGCGGGTTGATTGACGTGACATGTTGCTCAACGATACAAGAGAAACCATATCAATACCAATACTACGCTATGAGATACTCGCAACCTAAAATTGTTGTCAGATCGGCGTTCAGAGAAATAGCGAAGGTCAATATCAGAGGTGTCAAGTTTGGAGCACGCCCTCAAGAAGAGGTATACTCCATGAAGAAATTCAAAGAAAACTTTGAAGCATCATGTATAAGAAAAGAGGTATAATGCTCACCTAGTCCAGAGCACGATACGACGCGACGAAGAAACGAATTCTTCAAAGGAGGAAAAAATATGTTGGCCAATGCCGAATGAGAGTGAGCCCCATTGTGTTGAAGACCCGGTAAGGTCCCAATCGTATAACTATGCCTATGAGCAACAAAGTGCCTTGACGTCCAGCATCCTACCCAGCAACACGTACGCTCGTATCTTCGCGCAAGAGCACCTTCACAGGTAGAACACCTTCAGCCAGGCGGCAGAGTGGCTGAGAAGGAGCGAGGACAAGCCAGATAGCAAAGACCAAGCAAAACATTCCCGCCATCCGCGTCCGGTACCGACGTGCTTGGAGCCGGTTGCTTTCCATTAGTCGGACGAGGACACGCTCTGCATCTCCGGGGACTTTCCCCACAGCGAATTGAGAGAGCCAAGGCTCTCTGTACGGAAGCTGCGACGACGATTCTTCGAACGGCACTGGTAAAGAAACACGATGAAAAAAATTGATTATACACTCGACATTGAAGCTCCGACTGAATCGGCACGGGCGGCATGGAGGCTGCCGGCTTACTGGCGCTTGCATCAACTGAGAGACTCGGTGACTTGCTTCATTCCACCCACTCAACAACTTATGCCTTCCCCTTCCTCATCCTCATCCTCATCACCTTCGACATCGTCCGCGCAACAGACACCCGCCCCAGGTGTACGGCAGCCTGCATTTGCGAATTGGTGGACCATAAAGATCCTAACTCCACCGTCTGGTGTGTACCCAGCGACATCGGCGGTTATCCAGTGTTGACCATCTATCCAGGAGAGCACTCGCCAAAGACCGACGAATGGTGTATAACGTACTGTACCCAGACAGTGCGCGGCAGGATAACCTCGCAGCAGCCAGGATGCCGCTCTCTCTGTGTGCGGCGGGTGTTTGCGCACGAAGTCCGGAACATCCTAGCATTCCGGCGACACCAAGATACAGACGACGATGGCAAAGCAAAGTACCCGCTACCGGCTGAAGGCCAGCCTGTCAATGTCCCGCGATTCCTCGGCGGAAAGCCCCCGGATCCCGACGCGGACCACCCTGTACCGATACCGCCGAAAAAGTATTGGGACGAGGGCTGGTATCTGTGGACTACGAAAAGCACACATGCCAGCGTGGAGAAACTGGCGACTATGAACTTTGATCTGCAAAGGCAGGCTCGGAGAGAGAGCTACAAAGAGAAGCGGCGGGCAACATGGCAGGAGTACGAGCAGTTTCTGGAGAACAACCAGACGGATTCTCCTGAAGGCTCTAAGTGGTGGGGTGCTATCGTGCCACCTCGTCCGTTTCCAGACACTCAGTATGCTCCTTCCCTACTTGTCACGTTCAATATCTCATATAAACCACAGTGCAGACTCCCTTCTTGTTTCCTTACCCCCACATTTTCCCTTATGGGACCGCTTTGACAAGGTGCTTAAGCCGACGTGGAATGTGCTAGGGATATTCCGAGAGAGCCTCTCCACTGGAACAATGCAGCGGTTTGCTGACAAAGCATGGACTAATGCACAAACCAAGGAGCCTTGGCGCATCGCAGAACATGCTGTGCACACAGCCCATGAGACGTTATTCAAGGGCGGAAAACCAAGAGACGGCGACAAGGACAAGGATAGAGACTAGCACATTCACTTTAGACTTATGCATATCGCTATATATTGGCTAATCGATGTTTACCCTGATCATACAATATCTCTTACAACGATATAGTGTATAAGTACAGCAATTGGAGGAGGACATGCATGCATTTGGATCAACGACGTGGTAGTCAACAATCGTTTTCGCGCTTCCGCTTTGCCAATTCGACCTCCCAGTCCAGATCCAAGTCGTATTGAATATGGTGGACGTTTCCTTCTCGGCGCTCTACTCTTGCTCTAATTGCCGTACCTACCCACAGCTCCTCCAAGTGCTTACATGCACTGAACACTGCTTTCGTTACATTCTCCCGAGCCTTTTTCTCTTCCACCTCCATTCCCTTGCGAATCTCATGCCTTGAAGGCCCGCGATATATCATATCGTACCAAGGTGGATTGAAGCCCGCTTTAAGTTCCGCAGCTCGAGGAATAACGAGAACTTTGAGAGTTGCCGAAAAGGATGCCAGTAGAGGAATGAGATCCTAAAACGAGTTTTGTAAGTCATTAAGCTGTTGACACTGCATGCTACGCACATAGAACGGACGGAAAAACTGTCCTTTAAGCATGAGTATTTTGAGGTTCGGAAAGCAATCGCGTGCGGCTGTTAGCATCGTCAATCAACCGTAAATCAGATCGTCACAGTTTGGCTTGCCTTCAAGATTTCTCGGCATCCCACAATAATATAACCTCAAGTAAGTAACATTTTCCGCGATGCGGAAATCATCTTTGAGAAGCTCATTTAAGAGTATATGCATCACAACGGGTCTTGACGGCTCCGAGATATCGAAGTACTTGACATTTGGACAGAACGGACCAACAATACGGCTTGATGCACCACATAGCTCTTTGACGAGAGGGAACGAGAGCGTGCTGGCGCGATTGCAGAAAGCTTCTTGGAATTTACAAATGTGACCGTCTGGAATTGTACATGCCATCCTTCGCAATCGCGTCAGTGTTCCGAGGAACTCTGGTAATTGTACAGCAAGTTCGGGTACGAATGTTCCTGGATCTTGATCTTCTAAGTATCTGTAGGAGAAACTGATGTGGACATCACAAGATCTACGGTCACCGAGGTTAGACGCCACACTAGATTGCGTATGAGAACTCCAACCTCACGAAGGGACCCAACTCGGGATTCCACGATTTCAGACGAATGGAGCCTTGCTCCCATTCTTTGGAGCCAGAGAAATGCAGCTTTATAGTCCTGAAGAGATGTGGCACGGATAACGCATGCATGTGTTTGCCCGTCAAGGATAGAGCTTCCAGTGAAGCTGAAGGCTGTAGAGACAATAATCAGGTTCACAGTCATCTCAATAATACCGGCAGAGCAGCGTACATGGTCAGCTTCGTTCGCCAATGCGCACACAATGTCCAGAACATCGTCGTTCAGATTGCTGAGACTCGTCATGGTGAGAAAAGAAGGCAGTCAGGTGGGATTGAGAAAAGCCCCAACGTGGCCTTCGATGCTGGCAGGCCATGCGCTGATATAGGAAGCTGATGGAATGGTCAACGCCAGCACGAATCATGATCATGATGGAACAAGCTACGCCGCTGTGAATGATGCCGTCGCGGCCGGCAAACTGAGTTCGAAATGAACCACTCTCGACTCTTTGGGTTCAACTAGTGTTCTCGTGAGAGACACAAGTGTTTCTAATGAGCCATTGACATCACCACTCTCAGCTTGCGCCTTGTTCTGGGGACCCATTCCGCACGTACTGCAACTTTGTAGCTGTCGTTACGGTATGCTCTGTCAAAGCTCGACGTGGAACTCAGCCTTGATTCAATGTTGTTGTCTACTTTCTGTCTGTCATACAAGCTCTTCATTTGTATGTTCAATTCCGATGCGTGGCCCTACCATCCGTTGACTTTAGTATTCACTTCTCGATGCCTCGTCAAGCCAGAACTCTTTTATACATTCAAGTTTGTTGATACACGTACAAAATTTCTCGACATTACTACATGGTATCATTCAAAAGTATATGAAGTATTTTTACGCAGTAACCTCTACTGCGGGTGCCAACTCAAGCTTCGCCCTCTCACGCAGTTGATTCCGCAGAATTTTACCAGCAGTGCTACAACAAATGGTAAGCAACCTTCAGAATACACTCGTTGATTAGTCTCTTACCTCTTGGGCACAACATCGATAGCGACAACACCTAATTGTCGACTCTTTAGCATTTTATAATTCAAGCAATTGCTCACCTCCCCGGAGATGTTTGTGGTAAGCGACCTGTCCCTTCATCCATGCCGCGACTTCTTGTTCCAAAGTAGCCTTTTGCACATTGCAGTTCAGCTTCCCAGGATTGGCGGGCACAACGTACGCCCTGTTAATCGCAAATCGTGCCATTAGCGTGATGTCATCTAAAAGGTGGAATAGATAAGGAACAGACCTGGGGAGCTCCGTCGCTTGTTCCTCGTCGTATATGGCAATGACCGCCGCGTCTGCAATCTCAGGGTGGCCGCACAGGATGCTCTCGAGCTCGGCTGGGGGTACTGGGGGGCAGTGTAAATCGCTGCAAGGTGCGAAGCGCCAGACCCTTGTGACACACCTTGAAATCCCTAACATCGAATGTGTGAGCAACGTTGAACTGTATCTTTGAATACGATAGCGTACCTTGTACTTGATCAACTCCTTGCGGCGGTCGACGATTGAAAAGAACCCTTTGTGGTCTCTGATGGCCACATCTCCCGTTTTCAACCAGCCGTCTGGTGTTACGGTATTTGCGGTAGCTGTGGGATTGTTGAGGTAGCCCTGGTGGGCCTAGTATTAGCGCCACGCAGACCTCATGCCATCGGTGACTACGTACCTTCATGACATTAGGTCCGCGCACCCAGAGTTCACCGGCTTCTCCTTCCGCCACATCCTGGCCGTCTTCATCGGCAAGGCGAGCTTCGATGGAAGGCATGAGAAGGCCGGACGTGCCAATATTATCGTCTGACGCAAGGTCAAAAGGCACCAGATGCGTAACGGGCGACGCCTCAGTCAAACCATAGCCTAAGGCGAGAGATAAGGGTCTAGGCTACCGACGAACATCGGGGAACGAACCTTGGACGATAGGGCAGAAGGTGTTGAGAGACCGAAGACGTTCCATAACCTGTACCATATGTCATTGTCAGTGCAGATAAGTCACCAGGTGGACGAACATGCCTTCTTTGCTAACGGAGGTGCTAAAGGAGCAGCCCCAGAAATCATCATTTTGAGAGATGACAGATCGTACTTCTCGACCACTATGATTCAAGTTAGGTTTGCTTGGGAATTCCGAGGCGGACAAGAACTTGCCTGGATGTCTGGCGAGCATGACAAGAATCGGGGGAACAATCAGGCTGAAAGCGACTTTGTATTTCTCGATGTTGGCGCAGTACTGGATGGGGTCGAAGCGAGGCTGGACGACAGTTGCGAAGCCCATCCGTAGGGGAAGGAGAAGAAGGTTTACGGAGCCTGTCACATAGTTATCAGACGAGAATGTCAGAACTGTTAGAGCAGACGGACTTACCAAAGATGTGGAAGAAAGGCAGGACTCCCGACGCTGTCCGTTGCGTCAAGTCTGGAAGGGATGGAACGACCATCTCGACATTGCTGGTCAAATTCTGGTGCGTTGTCTCCACGCCCTATAGAAATATGACCGTCAGAACCCGTTGAAGCGTAAAGATAGACTTATTCAATCACCTTGGGCTGGCCAGTAGTTCCCTGAGGAAGATGTAAGTCACGTCGTTTCAACATACAGGAGCGTCTACGCACGGAACTGTAGCATAGGTATACCGTCTCATGAGTGTCATTTCCGTCAAACTTTTCCTCTTCTTCGAGTGAACCGAGACCTAGGAGATCTTCAAGGTACAGTAACCCTGTAGCGTCTGGACTCCGGGGCGCGTCTAAACCCCCAGCCCACTTGAATCCTTTACCGAGCACGATCAATCTTTGGTCGCCGTCCTCGATATTGAGTTCCTTCAGCATAGCCCTAACAACGGGTATACCCTCTTCAGTAGTGTAAATGAGTTGGGCCCCACTGTCTTTGTACTGATGACCCAATTCATGGGGGGTATACGCGACGTTGGCGAGGGTGGTGCGCAGGCCGGCGGCAACAGCTGCACGGTAAAAGTTATTCACGGCGATTGTCCCGACAACGACGCGTACTTACAGCCAAAGATGACCACGGGAAAGGTAATGGAGTTGGGGGAGAAGACGAGAGCGACATCGCCGCGTTTTGCTTGGATGTTTGGATGGTGTCGGATTCCGTAGCCCAAGGAAAGCGCGAGTGAGCGAAGTTGGGCACGAGTGATCGTCGTGTCAGAGAGCGAGTCGATGAAGACTGGATAGTCGCCTGGATGGTGACCGACGTAGCCAGGCTTCTCTGCGTCAAGACCCAAGAAGTGGGTGAAGATGGAGGAGCTGACAACAGGAATGTCGGGAAGGTGAGAACGGTAGATGGAGCAAGACATGACTGGGGAGGTTATTGGGAATGGTTCGATGTACAAACTGGCGCGACCTTTATAGCATGAGTTGGGGTATCTATTCAAATACTCGTCCTTCTGAGTTCCATACTGTTTCACAACCTGTCAGCCCTGCTTTCGGTTTGGTTGGGGAACCATGTCCACATAAGGGACAAGTCTGCTAGATCCTGGGCGTCAGCTAGCCGAGGTGAAGGTATTGGACCGAATATCGTGATACTCCAAGCCTGTCGGGCCGAGGTACACAAGAGTGGGCTGTTCACGAGCACGGGAGACAATACATTCCGAGGTTGAAGAAGTGTCGTTCGTAGTAGTAACCATGAAGAGTTGGTGCGAGATTCTCGTATCCTACCGTAAATATCGATGCGAACTGAATAGCGCACACCGAATCGGACGTCGGTGGACGGATAGACAGATAACCGGTGAGACCTCTTCCGAACCAAGGTCTCCGAGTCTTGGACGTCGTCCTGATATCGTTCTTCCACGCCATAAAAGATGCTCTGGACCATTGCGCCAGACTTCCGCTGAATTCATGCTCTTCCTTGACCGTTTTAAGCCATGTCCGCATTTGGCAGGCACGTCGACACACAGCCACCAGGGCGCCCATTCACCTCGACCACGACGACCATGACATCTCTCCTCGAACGCATGAATGTGACTCCCGGTCCCACTGGACCCATACGTAACGGCCGTGGTGGTCAATCAAGTCGCTCTTCTACGCCTTATGTTCGTGTCTTACTTGCCTAAGCGCCACTTTGTCTAATCTTTTTCAGAATCGCCCAGGAAAAGGCAACAGCGACAAGCAATGGTCCCACGATATGTTCGAGCGCGAAAACAATCTGGGTGCTCGTCTCAACGTCGCACCGATTCCTGGCGTGCCAGTGCGCACTCGCCTATTTGTTGGCGGCGTGGAAGGAGCTACTGGCGGCCATCTCACCATAAAAGGAGCCAGTACTGGACAAGACAATACAGTTGAAGTCAGTGGTTTGGTGGCGGGGACAACAGCGGACGACGTCAAAACTATCTTCAAACGCTGTGGCGAAATAATCTCTGCAAAGTCCGTTCCTGGGGGTGGCGAATTGAAGATTCGAGTTACCTTCAAGAATCCCAAGGACGCACAGACAGCTGTCAGGACGTTTGACAAGCAGCAAGCCGATGGGAAAACTCTTTCAGTGCATGTCGTTGGGTTCAACGCAGCGCCTATATTGGCCAACCGGCTACAGGGTGCTAATGGCATGAGTATTGCGAAGCAGGAGGGCAGTGTGGATATACTAATGGGAGGCTCGGCGGACAGTGGATCGTATGTTCAGCTATGCTCATTTTTTGACGGGGTTGCTTACTGTATTTTAGAAAATGAGGTCGGATCGATGATCCAGGATCCTCGGGCACAGGTACTCGTTCGCACCCCCTGGGACCGATCCCAAAGATTACACTCAATCAAGGGGCAGTGTCGAGGAAGAGGCCGGGTGGACGAGGTCGGAGAGGAGGTCGGTGATAGACGAGGTGGCGGCCAGGGCAAGAAAATGGACATCGACTAAACTCAACCATTTCTGCTTTCTCTCGCGCCTCCCTCTCTTCTCCATCCATGCTGCTTGTGATTTATACTGTCGTGCCGTCTCGATCTGCTATCCATTTTCCTCTCTGGTGTTGGGCAATGACCTTGTTGTACATGT
>JADNYV010000591.1:0-20913 GCA_015501055.1 Mucidula mucida | reverse complement strand
GGTCCCTAGAGGATCCCCGCGCGTCCAGGACATGGAGAATAACGTCCGAAGAGTCGATGACTTTATATAGTTCTCCATAGATTCGGCGAGATGTTCCCTTAGCATAAATAGGCTCATTGTAGTCGGCATGTGTTGGGAGTTCGGTGAGAGAGAGTGCTAAGGGTTCTGCGAAACTGATGTTACGCTGCAGCATCGAAGGAATAGAAAAGGGCACACCTATGGCCTGTGTGTTGGCTTCATCAGCTTCATCTGCAGCGGCCTGTCCAAGCTTGCTAAGTTCGTCAAAGTTCCCCGCGTCAATTCTTGGTCTCTTGCGCTGGGCTTTTGGACCAAACGTATCACTGAAGGGTTCCGTTTCCACGATATGCGCCCTCTATAACAATTCTCGTGAACACCGAAGACATATGGGCTTATGCTGAGTTTACCTTTCGTGAGTTCGGATTCGCAGCATCATCCAAGAGAGCCATGGGAAGTTTATTTCTACGAAGGAGAACAGAATATGGATCATCTTTCTTTCCTGCAAGGCTTGTGCGGAAGTGGTCCAGTGCCGTTTGCGAGATGACCCTCGTGTTTCCTGCACGCCAATCAGTGAAAATCTTGGGACAATCAATGCAACGCACCAAACCAGCGTCTATCGGGCTGTACTCGGCCAGGTTTTGTCTCATCCTCTCCTTTCTGAAATGCTGCTGCCTGAATGATCTTGCCATCCTTGTCGCGGACAGGCTTCCCTCCGTTGAGCATTTTGAGCCGAGCGACTTGCTTCGCATTGCGGTAAAAGTTTTCGCCCTTGACCTTGGCAAGAGACACTTTAGAAGAGGACGTCGACGAGCGAGTTTTGAGCTCGAAGCCGATCCGGCTTTTTTGGTAGGCGCCATTCTCGTCAACGAGGAGGAGAGTGTAGAGACGAAGCGTTGAATTTTTTGATCGAGTGATCGCATCAATACGTCTATCCTCCTCCATGGCGAATTTACTTGAAGTCTTCCTCGTGAACTTGAACTCGAACGGTTCTTTGCTGTAAGTATTGACCAAAAACTCTGGCTGTATGGGTAATATACATATTCGACTCTCGATCCCTCGAAGGAGCACCAGGTGATGTGTAGCTTAATATAAATGGACCGTGTTCCCGTCAATGTCGTTTCTCACAATGGCGCTACGGAGGCTGACCTTGCGGCTCGCACAGTCCTCCGAGGTTATCACATGAAACTCAAACACTCTGGACCACGATGATAAGCCGGGCAATGCTATCTTTACCTTCTCCCACCGTCTCCCACCTCCACGGATGTACAGTAGGTAACCTCACAAAGTCAATAACCATTGGACTAACGTTCACCAGAACGCTGGGAAACCCTTCTTCCGCAGGAACTGGTTGACGCTATCATTGACGAAATTCCGCTCGAGGAAACTCTGACGTTACAAGTATGCACGCTTGTCGCGCAGTCGTTTTACTCCCGGGCGCACAAGCGTCTATTTTTTATGGCTGTGCTGCGTAGCAGTCGCTATACTCATCATCGCGCCAAGTTCGATCCTTACGCTCGATTCTTACAATACATGGCTCGTACGCCGAATGATGCGTCACTGGTCACTGAACTCCGCTTGCACGATTTCTACCTCCCTATCTCCGGTTCATGGCTCACCCAGGATGAAGTCCTAGTGCCGGATATTCTCAACGTTCTACCCAACTTGGAGTCTCTCGTCATAAATTGTCTAGACACTTCACTCAGCCGCGCCATAATGACCTCCCTGCGTAAACTCATCGCTACCCCACACCTATTAAACATATCCTTCTCTAAAGTCCTTTTCCGCCAAGACTCACCGTCTTTCTTGTCATTATTTAAAGACTCCGTTGCTCCGAAGAACATTCAAGTCCATGGCGGACTGGCGTACTACAGGGACATTGACGACATGCCATCGACGGGGGTCAATCCTATTAACTCTCTGGCGATCAAGATGTATCCTTCAGCGGCAGCGGACTTCGTCGACTGCCTTCTGAGTTCGCGCTGCCCGTTTGACCTTCTTACATTGAAGAGACTTGAAATCTATTCAATGTGGATGAAACATGCAGGCATCTTCAACAGACTGTTGTGTCATCTCAAAAACAGCTTGGAGGAACTCGTGGTTCACACGTCCAGTACTTGTCAGTTGCCTTGTTACGAGCTCTCAGCTTGGGCTGATGATTTGGTACAGCAGCCCGAACAGTCGAGTTGGGCCGAATCCCAAAGATTAAATGTCACGTTGCTTGTCAAAACACGTATCCACCACAGCCGCTTCTTGTTGTGCTGGCTAAAATTCTGGGTACACCTGCCCACCATTTGGAGTACGTCGACATGCATTTGCGCCTAGCAGATGCATATGAATGGGACGTGTCAGAAGGAGGGGCATTAGATGAAATTATGGCGCAGGTTAAGTACCAGGTGCGAATGTTCATCGAAGTGGAAGGAAATGCGACAACGTGCGATATGGCCAAGCAGGTCAAGGCGAGCCTGCCCAAACTCTCGGCACGAGGTATCTTCAATGTAGAAATGAGCGTGAGTCTACTACGGGGGCAAAGGTTCGAATGTGAATCAAAGGGTTTGGTGGTATATAGAGCGTTGACTGATCTTTTTATCATCCTTATGAATATCGACGTTGGATACTGCGCACACCTGTAGATTTGTACTTATATTGTTATGATTCCACACTGGTTTGCGCTATGTACTACTCTTGGAATAATGGATCCTGTTTGTCACGTAGAAATCCGAGCGTCCATCAGGGAACGTCATTAGTTTACTATTGTTCGTGAGTGATCATGTTTCTGAGGTTTCCTCGTCATCCGTCAATTCTTCGCCTTCCCGTACACCTCTATGTCGTTCATATCCTGCTGGACGAGCCCAAGCGTTGCCGTCGGTATACGGTTGTACTCGGAGTGGCACGAACAGGGTCCAGTGTGAGCTAGAAACGGGCGTTGATAGGTAAGCCAAGGTATGGATACTATGGGCTTACTATCCAGTAGGGCCAATATTGAAGAACAATCTCAGATTCTGAAGTTTCCTGGGCGGGTAACTGGGTAAACCATGAGGAGTGAAGGCGAACTATAAACCCACCCAAGATCATAGGAATTCACAAAAGTCTAAATTTTGTTTAGCGAGCAAGCAAATACTCAGATACAAGGTAAGAAGGTACCTCTCCTCTCTCTGAGGCGACTCGGCGATAATGCTCATGGTCTTGAGATTCTACTGAAGTTTCCCCTTGCATAATCATCCATAGGTGGTATGAACACATTATGCCTACCGCTAGTCCAATGACTGCAGACAAGATATAGAGGAGCATGTAAGCCAGAGGCGGTACATGATAAGGCCAGACCACCTATACGACCATGTAAGAGAAGTAGAGAGTCATCAAAAAGCATGCACACTCGATAGGAAACGCCGAGAGCGAGAAATAGTTGTTCATAGCCAAGCGAAACGAAGCAGAGAGACGATAGACAGAGGTAGGCCATGAACATGACGAAATGACGCTCATTGTGGAGACCAACGCATTGATTTATCCCTGTCAGGCCGTCAGCCAGGTCCAAACTCTTTTAGTTAACGACATACACTGATAAACCGTTAGACAACGACAAGATCAGCAAGAGTGTACTGACGGGACAATGATGATCGTATTTTAGTACACATCGATTACAGATTCGACAATGGTGCGTCCTCTACGTTCTCGTACTCAATGAAGCGCAGTCTATTACTCTGGATATGATCACTCACTTCAGGTTTCCTCTGAGCACATTTTCTACAGACGGTGATATTTGCTCGAGTGATATTTAGATTCGATGACCAGGTCAGAGGGCGCGTCTTATTTAGTGGCTGCGCCCAGAGACGACTGGTTCCAGCAAGTTGCATGGGCGCGTCTACGAAGCCTGGTGGTATTGTGCAGACATAGTAATAATGCAAGAAGAGATTGAGTGAAATTAGGATGCAAATAGGTCCAGTAATGAGGGGATATGATAGTGAAGGCATGATCACGTCAACTAGTACAGCATTGAGACGTGCGTGAAGTCAGAGGAAGAGCTTACAGAAACATATCGCGCCGGTCGAGATTAGTAGAACGGCTAGCCCGACAAAGTACGGTCCTGCCGCACCGGTGATACGGTCGCCCAAACGTTCTAAGGCTTTGAAGCAGCGGAAGACAGTACGCGAACAGATCATGGCAGTGGATGGAAAGTGGCTGCGTCATACATATGTACCAAACGTGTCGCCAAACAAACCAAACAAGCGGAATACTTCCTCCAGTGCTACCCCAACAAGCTTGAGGTAGCTTGCCCTTTTCTGGTCCATCATGGCGCTCCCAGTGGTGGAGGAAGGGAAGATGCTCAGCGAGGCGCTGAACACTGTCAAAATCCAGGTCCAACAGATGAAGAGGAACCTTGTACGTCCGCAGCTTGTAATGGGGGTGCTCATATTTTGACATTACCCATTCTCACCAGGAAATGGACCAGTTAATGGACGCATTGAAAAGCGCTAGTCTGATGCTGGGTGAGCTTCGGACGTCGTCGTTGTCGCCCAAACAATATTACGAGCTCTGTGCGTAATCGCGACTCAACTCCCCACCCTGTCTGAATTATTTTTGCTCTAGACATGGCTGTTTTTGATGCGCTACGACACCTATCAAATTATCTATACGACGCCCACACTTCAGGCCGACACCACCTTGCAGACCTCTACGAATTGGTGCAATATGCTGGCAACATCATTCCTCGGCTATATCTCATGATAACAGTCGGCGCAGTCTACATGTCTATACCAGACGCGCCTGTCAAAGAAATCATGAAGGATATGATGGAGATGTCTCGTGGCGTCTTGCATCCTGTTCGCGGTCTATTCCTACGGCATTATCTTAGTGGGCAGACAAGGGACCATTTACCTATTGGCGCCGATGAAGGGTACGTTGTTTCGTCTACTTTATGGGCTCGTGTTGACTTCGTGTTAGACCAATGGGAAACCTCAACGACTCCATCACCTTCGTCTTAACCAATTTTATCGAAATGAACAAGCTTTGGGTCCGCTTGCAACACCAAGGTCATTCCCGAGACCGAGAGAAACGCGAGATGGAACGACGCGAGCTGCGAATCCTGGTTGGGACTAATCTTGTCCGACTAAGTCAACTCGACGGCGTTGATTTGGATCTCTATCAACGCATCATTCTTCCCGGCATTCTTGAGCAGGTTGTAAATTGCAAAGACGTCATTGCTCAGGAATATCTGATGGAGGTCGTCATTCAAGTCTTTACGGACGAGTTCCATCTCCATTCCTTGGGTCCATTCCTGACGGCGACCGCCCATTTACATCCGAAAGTCAACATCAAGTCCATAGTCATCGCGCTTATTGATCGCCTCGCGGCCTACGCTGCAAGAGAGGCCGAAAACGAGGACCCAGAGGAGACAAAACGTCAAGAGGAAGCTGCTGCTAAAAGATTAGCGGAAAAGGTCAAATTTCAGAAGGCTCGTGCTCGCGAAAATGGCACCGTCTCTTCGCCTACCACGTCCACCGCTGAGGAGAACGCGTGGGGCACGCCGACGTCCCCCACAACTACCAGTGCTTCCGAGCCTGAATCAGGTCCGGAGCCAACGGCGAATGGTGTTCCTGCGGAGGACAAAGGCAAAGAAACGGCTGGGTCTTCGGTTCGCAAATTCCGAGGCGTGCCAGAGGACGTCCAACTATTCGAGGTGTTTTGGAAACAAGTGGTGGAGCTCATTAAGGCCCGCCCCGATCTCTCCATCCAAGACATCACGGCACTCTTCGTGTCCCTCACCAATCTATCACTCAGTTGCTACCCCGATAGGCTCGAATATGTCGACCAGGTCCTCGCTTACGCAGCGGACAAAATCAAGGAATACTCTGATAGTCCCGATCTTCATGCTCAACAAACTGCGTCAAATCTTTCTGCTCTACTTGTAGCGCCCATCAATTCCTATCAATCTGTTCTGACTCTTCTGGCAATTCCGAACTATGTCCCTCTATTAACCCGCCAACTCTTTTCTACACGTCGTTCCATCGCCCAATCCATAATATCATCGGTCTTGAAGAACGAGACTATCATCGAGACACCCGAGGATGTTGATGGCGTTCTTGAACTATGCCACGTTCTCATCAAAGATCAGACCGATGCAATGGGCGGAACTGCTGTAAACGGCACACAACCTCATGCGAAAGACTCTCGCCGGGGACCATACTCTGTAGAACGAGAAGAGATGGCAGAAGAGCAAGGATGGGTTGCGCGTATGGTTCATCTGTTCCGCGCCGAGTCGCTCAGCGTTCAGTTTGAACTGATGCAAGTGGCGCGAAGACATTTCGATCTTGGTGGAGAACGAATGAGGTTCACATTCCCAGCGTTGATCACGTCGTCCATCAAACTGTGTAGGAGATATAAGACCCGGGAACATTTAGTTCGTTTTAAATCCCTATCTCCTTCCAACTTCTTCACTAATGTGATACGTAGGAAGAGGATTGGAAGTCGCAAGTCGAAGGCATACTCAAGTTCGCCCGTCAGTTAACGTCAATACTGGCAACGCAGGTTGAAGCGCCAACTATTGCGTTACGTCTTTTCCTGTTGGCTGCACAGATAGCGGACGAGTGTGGGTTTGAAGACCTGACTTATGATCTCTACGTCCAAGCATTCAGCGTATACGAGGACAACATATCGGAGTCTCGGGCCCAACTGCAGGCTATCACACTCATTATCGGAACCCTCTATAGCGCGAAGGTTTTCACTGCTGATAATTACGACACTCTTATCACCAAAGCCGCCTTGCACGGTGCTAAACTATTAAAGAAAAGCCACCAAGCGACAGCGGTGGGGTTGGCCAGTCACCTGTGGTGGCAGGCTCTGCCTCCTCCGGAAGAAGAGACAGAGGAAGTCAAGGAACAACCGCCGACGCCGAAGGAAGACCCTTTACAGAACACCACGAAGGCGGTGAGTGTCAACATGGATCGAGTTTCTGCGTCTGACGTTTTTTCTTCCATAGTATCCTTATCGCGATGGAAAACGTGTACTTGAATGTATGCAGAAGACGATCCGAATCGCAAATTCAGCGATTGAGGAGATTGTGACTACACAGTTGTACTGCGATACTTTGGATCAATATTTGTACTATCTGGACCACGGCGCTACCGAGGTAAGTCGTCCAGAAACGACCTTTTCTGAGCTTACATCGTTGGAAGGTTACGCCCAAGTACATTAGCAGTCTGGTGCAACTGATTGCGCAGAAGTTGGATAACATAACTTCACCTGATGTTCATCCCTCACAGCGGGCGCCACCTGGTCTCCTTGAAGGCGTGCAGACCCCCGATATGATCATCCGACACTTCCGTAATAGTCTGATTCATATCCAGCGGAGACAAAGCGCGTCAACTGAAGGTCCATGGTCAGAGGTCGACATAATTGGGGCTGTTTTGAAGATGGGTTTAGGGCGGTAGTAGTGACTTGTATCGTACATGGCTTGTTGTTTCTTCCTATTATTCGGATATTTTTATGTACTGGAGCTTTCTGGTGTCAATTTCGCGCTATCCGTCGCGTCCAGGTATCTTAGTGAGGAGCAATTGGTGGTAAAGATTTCCAGAGGCTAAGAGTAGAATTCGGTCGCATCCTACGTGGTGCCATCCCTAACCATAGTCAGAGCTCAGTGCTCACTCCCTCACGATGAAGACAATGTGTAATGGCAACTGAGTTCACGCGGAAGTAACAAAATTGTATAGCTCTTTCGAGCGTAACACTGCTACTAACAGTACCGTTCCCTATCGATGCGTCTCCCCGTCAGCGTCTCATGTTCAAGGTCACAACAGCTGTTGACGAGTCAAGCCGTCATCTAGAAATCGTTGAGCTTATCAGGCGATACAATAACAAAAAGTAGCTCACTGCAAGATTGAAAGACCACTATATCTAAACCCTCTGCTTTTAGCACTCGAAGGCAGTCCATCATGGAGAACAACTCTTCCGCTCCTTCGACAATCATGACACACTCAGAACAGAGGCGAACACTTCGTAACTTTGCCACCTCTCTTCTTTCAACATGCCAGCGGGATTTAATGCCGTCGAGGAGCGATTGAATAAACTTGATCGTCATCGGACCGTGATATTGGCTGCTCGTGCACTCGAAATGAATCATGCGTGGGAGTAGTAACGGTGTAGCGGAAGCGATCAACAGTTTGAGGTCCGTACTGCACCCAGGGACCTCTAGCTTGTATGTTCGGATGGACGCGGACGTGAATGTGGAAAGAAGAGAAGAGACACGTCTTGAACTATATGACGCATCGACAGAAACAGTAGCGAGTAGTGGTGATTGCGCTAGAAAGGTCCTGAGAGCAAGTATGCAATCCTCTAAAAAGCCTTCGCCCTCGCACATGTCAGAACTTACAACATGAATTCTAAGTTCTCTCAAGCCGCGCACTGAAGATAACGGAGGAGCCCAACATGCTCGGCATCAAGTAATTTGAGTTTCGAATGAATCACAGTGTCCAATGGTCCTGGTTCCTGGCTAGACCTGGTGATGTATGACCGTAGATGGGGGCAATGAACGAGTAATTGGCAGTCAAGAAGAAACGTGGAGCAAAGGGAAACGACAAGATGTCTGAGCTGGTGCCACGGAAAGACGGAAATTGGATTGGGAATGCCTTTCAACGGGTAGCCATATATTCCGAGGGCCTGCAGCTTAGGTGCATACTGAAAGATTTCAAGGATTTGTGCAAGGGTATGTTGCGTGATTCCCTCAGAATCTCTGATCTGAAGTACTACAGTCTCCAAAAGCGGCAACTGTCCGACGTCTCCCAGCTTCAGAAAGTCTCGTGCCCTCCCACGGATGGCGATGTTGTACCAGCGCAGGGAATGGCTTCTGAGAATGTCAATGGTCCTCCCACTGGGGTCTAGCTCGTAGTCAAACGACAAGGGTGACGACCTCTGGAAAATAGTGCTCAGTAGAGAGGTACTGCCCTGTCTGGAGTAGCCCCATGACGGTGACGGCCGACAGAGCGTGAACGACCAGAGCGACGAAGGCGCCGAGGTTATTTGCCTCCAAAGGCGACAGACGTGTCCGAGGCCCCATGGTCCGCCAGCAATTGAGGAGTATTCATACAACTTCGGCACAGAGAGAAAAAGATCTTCAGCAACACTTCAACGGGAAGCGTGTGAATAGGTGGAAAGAGCCCGATGTGTGACGTGCGCATTTCTTCCAGGGAACTTAAGGCGGCAGTGAGATGTACAATACGCTCCTGACACGACGACATGTCCTGTTCAATCTTCCGCACAGAGTCTAGGATGGCACGTCGCTCATGTGGTGGCGTATCAAAAGCGATACATCTTCCAAGATGAGCATGGAATGGGGATGATTCAAGAGCCTCGAAGAAAGAGCGAGGATCACAATTCTGACATTGGCTTGACACTAAAAGGCATGAGATATCGTTCCGACAAGTTCAAAGTCAGACTAACTGCTTGTTGAAGAGATGCGTTCTTTGACTTGACGCTCAGTGCACGTCGCACAAGCAGAGATCCCTTTGTGACACGTGATATCTAACTCATTCTGGTTTAAAGTCTCACCGCCTGGTCCATTGCACAATTGTTGGGTATTCTATCGTGGTTTCGCTTCCCTTTTGAGCGTTGTATGCTACTTCACCTTGAAGCCATTCTGTTAGAGTACGTCGTGTGAGGAGGTGCTCTACTTACTTCGAAGTTCGAACAAGGCCTATTCATCTCTGATTTATGTACGCGTGCCGAGATGAAGTCATGTTGGTTGCCGCTGTGTCAACGAATTTTCAACTCTTTCTTTCATGAACCAACTCCTCAATGATCCCAAAACCATCAATCATCACAAACGATATGGTGTGCATGCCTTCCATGTATGCTCAGTCCATATATCTAACTTTGCTTAGTACACAGGTCTTGGGGGTCGAAAAACAAAAACATCTCTTCGCCCAGGTCAAAAAGATACAGAAAGCCACTCCAGATTGGCGTGCAACAGCCCGGTGTGATGTAAGTACGGTGAAACCCCACACACTCGTATCATAAGTACTATCCGTACCGGTGGAGCGGATAATCACCTAGAAGTGGTTAGTTCGAGTGTATTTCTTGAACAAGGAAACCTTTTGGCCTCAAACCTTTGAGAATATCTATCATGCATACTTGAACTACATTTGTACTAATTTTCAGAAGGGAGACATCAATGAATGCTTTGCGTAGACAGCATTCGAGTGGGTGATGAGAATGATGTCATTGTCACAAATTGCCTCTATTCTGTTGCCCCCACCTCGGTCCACCTCGTCATTGCGTCAACACCACACTCTTCCATCATCACATATCATGCGCTTCGGGTCTGCTCCGCACTGCCTTGGCCCAGGCCTGATCCAGGTATAGCCCATCAGCATAGCCTGTCACCTGTCCATCACCCCATGACGCGATTCACACTGCCTCTTGTTTAACTTTGAACCATTCTATTGTCTACACAGCCACAAACTCTATATATATACACGGCCTTTCTAGGTAGATTCCTCAGTTTGTCAACTTTGTCTCTACACTGTTCGGTAGCCCCCTGCACTGTATTGAGCCTGACCTGCTCCTACTCCACCTTATCATCATCTTTGCCTCTTGTCTCCATTGTTCCCCCATCTCCATGCAACTTGGGTGGTTATTTGGTTTACACCAGACTCCGTTCTTGACACATTGACGAACTCTTTTACATCCACCTCGCCTGCCTCGCTCGTGCATGCTCACCGACCGATCAGTCAAATCCCAACCCAATCTCGCCCCCCGAGCTACTTGTTTGCGTCTGAAAGACATGCCACCTCCCCGTACGTTGACCACTGAAGAACTTAACTTCAAAGCGCTGCCTTGGGCTATACAGGTTCGACATCACCAGTTCCCGCGTGAGCTTCGCCCACGCACCGACAAACCTTCACCATTGCGCGCTTCTCCGCTGACGCTGAGCTACCCTCGCTTCCTCCCGGCGTCGTCTTTAACAAAACCAACGGAAACCACTGGATCATCAACCTCGCCGGTAACTGGGACACAACCTACTTTGACAATGTCGAAGAATCCTAGTACATCCTCCTGGAAGACGGTGAAAAAGTCTACCTCAACTCAGAAGACTTTGCCGGTGCCCAACAATGCTTAGAGCAACACCACAGAGAGCTAGCACAGAGCGCTGCTGCTACCTCAAGAGAGGCCCCAGCTGAGTTGTCAATACAACCAGTACCAGTCACTCACTCACTACCCCCGCTGTTCCCAGAACCGGTTCAAATCCAGGAATCTGCACCTGTATCCCCTGTATTATTCCTGGTCTCCAAACCCCATACCCCAGTTTCCCATCCCGCTTTGCCAATCCCTATTGATCTCGGCCTTGACCCACCTGCTGTTATGAATCGCCATATTTTCACATTTTCACATCTTATCATATCTTATCGGGAGCCTTGTCTTATCAACCAACGGACCGTTTCATCATCTGTTTCGTCACCGATCATACCCCTTTTCATTACCGAAGCCGTACTCATGTCGGACACACGCCCAACACATGGATGACATCATACATGCCGATACCTCATGGACTCCCTATTGTATACACACCACCGACACTCGTAGCACACATGGTCGTTTCAGTATTATTACTTACATGCAGTCACCACTCGTATTTAATGGTTTCACGGACTAGTAGCATACAACACTGGGTCAAGGGCGTGGAGCATCCCTAGTGGAAACGCGTATGGACAAGGAGCTTCAAACACAGACTTACTAGTATATAAGCAGTAGTGTAGTATCATTGTACTTTAGTTCCGATCTCGTTTATACACCTGGCCTAGCCTAGTCTTACGAACGCGAACACTTTCTTCCTTAGTTCTTGCTGTGGTACCTGGTTGAGTCTCGTGGCTTAGTCAGTCGCTAACAAGTACCCGTACTGTAAATAGATTCTGCATCTGACGACCCTTTCCTTGATGACTGCTCCGGCAGGACTGCGTCTACTGCGGGAGCTTCGCAAAACCCAACTCTTTGGCCAGCTTCTTCTTCTCCTCGTCATTCATCTCGGTCCATAAACCCCGAATTGTCTGGGGTCGACCCTTCTTGGGACAGAACCTGCTGACATGGCCGTGTTCGCCACAGCTGAAGCAAAGTCCCCTTCGACGTGCATTGTCGATGTCCATCGGCCTGCCGGCTCCTCCATAGGTAACACCGGTGGCATCTCGTCGTGTGATCGGCGTTGGAGGTGGGTTCGCAGGATTAGCTCTTGATGTAGCCACCTGCGGAGCTTGAGGCCGGGACTGCATGCCGGACCTCTTGCTCGCCGCCCGCCTTCTCCACAGCTGATCGATCTGAAGGATCTGTGCCTTCCAATCCTTGTACTTCTCTGGCAACCCGTCTCGGCTACCATAGATCTGATCAATGATCTTCTCGTTGACGTTGGTCTCGAGAAGTCGCACAACAAATGCGTCATCCTTCGAATATCCTGCCTGAGTGAGCAGGACCTCGAACTTCTGGAAGAAATCTTGAGCGGTGTCTTGCCCCTGGCGCAACCGCTCGATCTGGTCTTGCGCGTCTTGCGCGAGGTTGGAATCCACAAATTGCTCCTTCAAGTCTTCCTTGAACTCCGTCCAAGAGACTGTCCATTCCTCTTCTTCCTCGTCGAAGTTCTGGTCCGAGTAGTTCTGGACCCATGCATCTACATGATCTCCTCAGATGTAGGAGAGAACAACATCGATCCTTTCGGAGTCAGATGTGAGGTTGTTCTTCTTGTCACGGATGTATGTGAACATCGATCGCCACCAGCTCTTGTACTTGGACTTGTCCCCGTCATAGTCGTAAGGCTTGTTGACAAGGGATCGGCCTTTGGTTTCGACCTCAGCATGATGAGCGGGTGTGTGAGGAACGGTTTCGGGTGCTTCGTTGGACATGATGAATCGGGGTGATAGGATCGGAGAGTGAAAGGGTGAAAGTGGGGATATGGGAGATGCGGATCTTGATGAAACGGGTGAGGGAATAGAGGTTTGGATGAATAGGGAGGGATCGCCTAGATCTGAAATAGAATCCAGGACTTGGTAGGGTGGGGAATGATGATGTGTATCGTAAGGTAAGTAAAGTAGGTAGGTATCGTAACTGTCTACGCTATTTTACCGACTACTGACTACGTATCTACGGAGCCCAAGAGCTCGTCACAAGTTCGCAATTGCCCAGCCGACGTCCCTCTGGTGTGAGGTAAGCCGAAGTTTTCCTGGGAACGGGGGTTGACCCGTAAACAGCGCCCACTGAAGTGCAACTGCCAAAAGTTCGTTCTCGTGAGAGCGGCTACTTCCAGCACCCGAGGCAGTTATCTCTAACTGTTAGCCGGCGCTACTGGGACCAATACACACGTATGCGGACGTGCGCTGGAATTAGGAATCCGTCGATCTGTAAACAGGAAAGGGATGGGGAATGTGCGATGATCAAACAGCGAAGTGCTGATCGACGATCAGGGATGTGTGGTAGGTGGTAGAAAGTAGTTCCGATCTTCTGTTAGCGACTGACTAAGCCACGAGACTCAACCAGGTACCACAGCAAGAACTAAGGAAGAAAGCGTTCGCGTTCGTAAGACTAGGCTAGGCCAGGTGTATAAACGAGATCGGAACTAAAGTACAATGATACTACACTACTGCTTATATACTAGTAAGTCTGTGTTTGAGACTCCTTGTCCATACGCGTTTCCACTAGGGATGCTCCACGCCCTTGACCCAGTGTTGTATGCTACTAGTCCGTGAAACCATTAAATACGAGTGGTAACTGCATGTAAGTAATAATACTGAAACGACCATGTGTGCTACGAGTGTCGGTGGTGTGTATACAATAGGGAGTCCATGAGGTATCGGCATGTATGATGTCATCCATGTGTTGGGCGTGTGTCCGACATGAGTACGGCTTCGGTAATGAAAAGGGGTATGATCGGTGACGAAACAGATGATGAAACGGTCCGTTGGTTGATAAGACAAGGCCCCGATAAGATATGATAAGATGTGAAAATGTGAAAATATGGCGATTCATAACATCACCCCCTCCTTAAGGCGCAAGTTCCATTCTGCGCCAGAGTCGCTCCATGAGGGCTGCAGAGGGTAGCGTGACGTCAGGGGTTCGGTATCGGCGGTGGCATGGGTCGGAATAGATGTGATGGAAATTGCGACATGGGGACTTCAATGCGAGCAAGCGCGGGTGGCTTTGGCTTGTTCGGATATTGTTGGTGGAAATCACTGATGGCTTCGTCGGCATTTTTGAGATTGCATGCCGGTTCCCATGTCTGCTCGTGTGTGCCATAACCCTTCCAGTGAACCTTGTATTGAAAACCCCCGCGGTACTTCCGGGAATTCACCACTTTCTCAACCTCCCATTCCGGTTCGGCTCCTTCCAGCACAGGTGGTGGACGCGTGTCTCGGGGTTGCGTCGGAAATTGCGGCTCGTGGTAAGGCGTCAACAGGCCTCATTGAACACGGGATGAATGCTTTTCCACGTGTGAGGAATCTGGAGCTTGTAAGAGCTCGTCCCGACTTTCTTGATCACTTTGAACGGCCCGAACGTTTGTCATCGAGCTTCTTCATTGGTCGGTCCGTGCTGAGATTCGTCCCTTCCAGCCATACTTTGTCGCCTTCCTTGTACTCTACTGCCTCTGTCCGCTTCCTGTCATAAAACCGTTTCATGTCCTCTTTGCCATCTTCAATGCGACCCACTTCTCCCATGTTTTCCTCATGCCGTCGGCAAACTCCTGCGCAGTCTCATTTCTCGATGCCGTTTTCGGAGCGGTGCCTTTGTAGGGTGTCTGCCCATGTCTGCGAAGAACGGAGTGACTTTGGTTGCCGAGTGAACTCGATCGTTGTAAACGAATTCAGCAGAGGGTAGCCATTCATGCCAGTCGTTCTGATGGTAGTTGACAAATAACCGTAAGAAATGTTCTATCTCTTGGTTCAACCGTTCGTCTGCCCATTTGCCTGTGGATGATACGCCGTTGTAAAGTTTCCTTGTATGCCCAACAACCGGTACAACTCCTTCATGAAACGCGAGTGGTATTGTGGACCGCGATCATGTATCATCTGTCGTGGCATCCCATGTATGGGGAAAATGCGATCACGGTAAATGCGGGCCATGCCTTCTGACGTCAGAGTGGTGTGTGTCGGTATGATGCGTAATCGCTTTGTGAAATGGTCCACAAACGTGCTGATCGCGTTGTATCCTCCGATTCCGGCAGTTCTCCAATCATGTCCGTCCCTACTACTCCCATGGCTCGCTTGGCACATCAATAGGTGAAGAGGTGCAGCCGGCTTCGTGCGATGTGACTTTGTACCTGGCATTTTTGACACCCTTCTACGTATTCACGGACGTCTCGGCTGATTCCGGCCACCAATAGGTGCGTGTGATCAGCTCGAGGGTCTTGTATCGTCCGGATGCCCTGCAAGCTGTGCATCATGGTGCATTCCAATAACTCTTCCCCGCAATTCCTTGTCCTTCGGTATGTAAATACGATCTTCCACATAATAAGTCCATTTTCCTTCTCTTCCCATCCTTTTTCTTTGTTTTCTAATGCTTTTTGTACGTATCTGTCTTTGTTTCCTTTTCTTTGTTTGATTTTGTTAAGTAATTCGTCCTCCGGTGTATCTACTGTATGTAAAGAAAATTGAATTTGTGAAATAAAAAACTCCGGTTTGAGCAAAACAACGTTTTCGTTATCTTTTTCCCCCTTCTCAAGGCCTGTCATCCTTGACAAGGCATCAGCTTTTCCCATCGTCTGCCCGGCTTGTGAATCATCTGTATGTCATACTCGCCAACTCCGTAACCCATCTGCCTGCCTCCGGTTCAACTTCTGTGGCTTCCGAAGTACTGAGGTTTTGATGATCGGTGAAAACCTCCACTGTCTCCTTAGCGCCTAGGAGATATTGCCGCCAGTCGTCGATCGAGTCCATAATAGCCATCATCTCTTTGTCGTAGATCTCATAATTGCGCTCCACTTCGTTCAGCGCGCGAGACCGAAAGGCTACTGGTCTCCATTTTCCGTCAACAAACTGGGAAAGAACCGCCCCGTTGCATAGTTGAGGAGTCCGCCTCGACTCAAAACTTGCCGTCGTCGCGTGGTACAATCAGAACGGGTTCTTCCGTCATCCTCCGTTTCAACTCCTCAAACGCCTCGTGCTGCTCCATGCCCCAAACCCACTCGCCCTTCCCAGTTAGCGATGTCAATGGCTTCGCTACTCCCGCAAATCCCCGGATGAAACGTCGGTAGAAGTTGCAGAAGCCCAGGAATGACTGTACTTCCTTCTTCTTCGTCGGCTCCTTCCATTCCTTCACTACGGCCACTTTTGCCGGATCCATCTTCACTTCTCCTCCTCCAACAATAACTCCTAAGTAGTCTACAGTATGTGCCTCAAAACTACATTTCTCGGGTTTTAAATACAACTTATTTACTCGTAATATTCTAATACCCTTCGTACAATCTGTCTATGCTCCTCGAGAGTGTTCGTAAAGATAAGTATATCGTCCAAGTAAACTATAACATGTCCGTCGTCAATCAACTCCTTCAGAATGTGATTCATGAACGATTGAACGTTGCCGGCGAGTTTGTAAGTCCAAAGAACATGACTGAGGGCTCGAACAGGCCTCGGTTTGTTCTAAACGCCGCTTTCCACTCATCACCTTCTTTGATCCGATGTTATTGTAACCCCATCGGACATCCATCTTTGTGAAAACCTTTGCTCCCTTCAACTTGTCGATAAGCTCCTGAATCAACGGCAAGGGTATCGGTTCTTGATTGTCATGTCGTTCAACTTCCGATAATCCTGCACTGGCCGAAGGCTTCCGTCCTTCTTCTTGACAAAGAAGAATGGTGACGCCATGGGTGAGATTGATGGCCGTATGCGTCCCGTGCGTATGTTTTCCTCCAAGAACTCGTCTAATGCCTTCTGCTCGATGGACTAAGGGGATAGACCTTGCAGTCAACCGGTTTGGAACCAGGCGTAAGTTCTATCGCGTGATCCCAGGGTCTTCGCTCCGGTAACTTGTCAAAGTCCGCCTTGCTAAATACATCGGAGAATTCCTCAATGTAAGGTGCAGCAGCGGATGAAGGCTGTTGTGATCTCAGCTTTTCACCGCTTTTGCGATAGTTGTCCCAGTCCATCCAGAACAAGCGCTCTCCCTCTTCCAACTTCTCTTCTACATCTTCTCCTTCATCTTCGGCGAGTCATACTCGGGTAGATAGCCGCACGGTCTGGGCATCGATCAAAAGACAACGTGGATTCCGTCCAGTTGATCGTGGGGTTGTGATATCGTAACCAATCTAGCCCCAAAAAGATGCTTGTTTTGCCAAGATTGGTGACGGCCAACTCAATCTTTTCTGCGTGATCACCGATCTTCATCCGGACCTCCACAAAGCCTTCGATTGCTCCTCCCTCGTTTAGGGTTCCATCCGCATTGTAGACAGGGAGCTTGACCGGTAACTCCTTGATCGGGAGTCCGTTCTTCTCGACGAATTCTTTATTGACACAAGAACCCGTTGCTCCACTGTCAAGAAGGGCACTCGTTTCCCATTCAGAGCCTGTGTGTACGCTCTCTATGGTTACTCGGAGTTTCATGTCCTGCCCCTTTGTTCCCCGGATGTACTTCCTCGACTTTTTCAACTCCGTCACAACTTCCACCGCAGCTTCCTTGTCAACGCTCTGATCGCCATCACCTTCTCCTCCGTGCTTCTCTCTCTCTCCGCTCCGGCATCCATGCTCTCAAATTCCCACTGCTCTCGACATGTCATCCTCTCTTAGCCGTTGTGCATCCACTCGGGCGTATTTGGCTCAAATCTTTCTTTCGCAGGTTTTGTTGGTGAAGTCGTCGATGATATTTTAGATGTTTCAGTACCCGTACTGTAAATAAATTCTGCATCTGACGACCCTTCCCTTGATGACTGCTCCGGCAGGACTGCGTCTACTGCGGGAGCTTCGCAAAACCCAACTCTTCGGCCAACTTCTTCTTTCCTCGTTGTTCATTTCGGTCCATAACCCCGAATCGTCTGGGGTCGACCCTTCTTCGGACAGAACCTGCTAACATGGCCATGTTCGCCACAGCTGAAGCAGAGTCCCTTCGACGTGCTTGTCGATGTCCATCGGCCTGCCGGCTCCTCCATAGGTAACACCGGTGGCATCTCGTCGTGTGATCGGCGTCGGGGGTGGGTTCGTAGGATTGGCTCTCGATGTAGCCGCCTGCGGAGCTTGGGGCCGGACCTGCATGCCGGACCTCTTGCTCGCCGCCCGCCTTCTCCATAGCTGATCGATCTGAATGATCTGTGCCTTCCAATCCTTGTACTTCTTTGGCAACCCATCTCGGCTGCCATAGATCTGGTCGATGATCTTCTCGTTGACATTGGTCTCGAGAAGTCGCACGACAAATGCATCATCCTTCGAGTATTCCGCCTGAGTAAGCAGGACCTCGAACTTCTGAAAGAAATCTTGAGCGGTGTCTTGCCCCTGGCGCAACCGTTCGATCTGATCTTGCGCATCTCGCGCGAGGTTGGAGTCCACAAATCGCTCCTTCAAGTTCTCTTTGAACTCAGTCCAAGAGACTGTCCATTCCTCTTCTTCCTCATCGAAGTTCTGGTCCGAGTAGTTCTGGACCCATGCATCAACATGATCTCCTCGGATGTAGGAGAGAACAACATCGATCCTTTCGGAGTCCGATGTGAGGTTGTTCTTCTTGTCACGGATGTATGTAAACATCGATCGCCACCAGCTCTTGTACTTGGACTTGTCCCCGTCATAGTCATAAGGCTTGTTGACCAGGGATCGGCCTTTGGTTTCGTCATTGGCGTGATGAGCGGGTGTGTGATGAGCGGCTTCTGGTGCCTCGTTGGACATGATGGATCGGGGTGATGGAATTGGAGAGTGAAAGGGTGAAAGTGGGGATATGGGTGATGCGGATTTGGATGAAACGGGTGAGGGAATAGAGGTTTGGATGAATAGGGAGGGATCGCCTAGATCTGAAATAGAATCCAGGACTTGGTAGGGTGGGGAATGATGATGTGTATCGTAAGGTAAGTAAAGTAGGTAGGTATCGTAACTGTCTACGCTATTTTACCGACTACTGACTACGTATCTACGGAGCCCAAGAGCTCGTCACAAGTTCGCAATTGCCCAGCCGACGTCCCTCTGGTGTGAGGTAAGCCGAAGTTTTCCTGGGAACGGGGGTTGACCCGTAAACAGCGCCCACTGAAGTGCAACTGCCAAAAGTTCGTTCTCGTGAGAGCGGCTACTTCCAGCACCCGAGGCAGTTATCTCTAACTGTTAGCCGGCGCTACTGGGACCAATACACACGTATGCGGACGTGCGCTGGAATTAGGAATCCGTCGATCTGTAAACAGGGAAAGGGAATAGGGGAATGTGCGATGATCAAACAGCGAAGTGCTGATCGACGATCAGGGATGTGTGGTAGGTGGTAGAAAGTAGTTCCGATCTTCTGTTAGCGACTGACTAAGCCACGAGACTCAACCAGGTACCACAGCAAGAACTGAAAGAGAAAACGTTCGCGTTCGTAAGACTAGGCTAGGCCAGGTGTATAAACGAGATCGGAACTAAAGTACAATGATACTACACTACTGCTTATATACTATTAGTCTGTGTTTGAAGCTCCTTGTCCATACGCGTTTCCACTAGGGATGCTCCACGCCCTTGACCCAGTGTTGTATGCTACTAGTCCGTGAAACCATTAAATACGAGTGGTGACTGCATGTAAGTAATAATACTGAAACGACCATGTGTGCTACGAGTGTCGGCGGTGTGTATACAATAGGGAGTCCATGAGGTATCGGCATGTATGATGTCATCCATGTGTTGGGCGTGTGTCCGACATGAGTACGGCTTCGGTAATGAAAAGGGGTATGATCGGTGACGAAACAGATGATGAAACGGTCCGTTGGTTGATAAGACAAGGCTCCCGATAAGATATGATAAGATGTGAAAATGTGAAAATATGGCGATTCATAACAGCCCTATGGTGCAAGCTCCATGTGAGTGGCGTTGCTGGGCCACTCTTTGACTGGATGTGTATGCTCTATCACTGCATGAGGTATGTGGTGCACTATGAGCATAAGGTGAAGGTGCATTTAAATTGTTGATTGGTTGTTAATGGTGATCCTATGTCGCCAATTTCTTTGGGATGTCTTCTTTGCCAATCTGGGTGAGGTTATGGTGTCTTGCTCGGGAAATGTTGTCCTGGCAGGTGCGTGCTGTTTCTCACGGGGACAGTGAATGATGTTTCCTGGCAAACAACGGGTGCTCACAGCACAGGAGAAGGTGAATACTGTTGATTATGTGTGCAAGGAACTTTGCAATAATGAGTGTTGTGAAGACAGAGTGTATGGTCTTGCCCATTGCCGCTAGGGACATCTTGCTGTTTGTGCGGGATCGCCGGTTGACAATGATTAAGTCTGTGCAGTATGTGGGGATTTTCTCTCCTCCGTGGACAGAGACATCTTGCGCGGCATTATACAGAGAAGGCAAAGGCTGCTGCTCAAAAACAGAGATCATGTTTTGATGGCAGTTCACTGGGGATTGTCCCAGCGGTGTCACAAAGGTTATATCTTGCCCAGATTGACCCACATTTGACAAGTGATGTTTCTCTAGCTCATGTTTGGAGCTGGAACTTGTGCAGCTGGAATTTTGGCAGAGGCACTGAGTTTGTCTGCACGCTCTTGCGTTTTTATGCTGTTCACTTAAGACAGGTTTGATGCTGTTATAAATTGCCATATTTTTCACATTTCATATCTCATCATATCTTATCGAGATTGTCTATCAACCAACGGACTGTTTCATCATCTGTTTCGTCATTGATCCCACTCCTTTTCATTACCAAAGCCGTACTCATGTTGAACACACGCCAAACACATGGATGAACATCATACATGCCGATATCTCATGGACTTCC
>JADNYV010000590.1:0-20987 GCA_015501055.1 Mucidula mucida | reverse complement strand
GATGTCATCAACGACGTCCAGCTCAGGCCGAAGCCCACAGGCAATTCGAGTTTCATTGCCTCCGTGTAGTTCTTTGGTGCGTAGAGCTGTTCTGGTGAGGTTCCCATTAAGGCAATGCATTGTCAAGTTCGGCAGACAGTCGGTCGAACGGGTTGCGCGCAAGATTCGCCGTTGTCCAAGGGATCAGATGCCCAATCTTCTCCCATAGAACGTGCAGTGTCTTCGCATTCTGGTATTCAGCAGAATCCAGCGCGCTACGTGTTGGATGGCATTCCTGGCTGAGCGTCGGGTGGTGGTGGTGGCTGAGGTTGAGCGACTGTACAATCATCAATAGAAGGAGTTAAAGAAAGGGGAATATAAGATGATACACCTGGAGCCTCTTGGACTAAGTCCTGAGCACTATTGATGGAACCGTGTCCACAGGTGTTGTATCATCAACATCTTCCCACAATCTCTCCCCCACATCCACTGTGCAATACGGCACGCCCTTGTCAAACTCCACCAAACGCCATTCAAATTGAACTCCGCGTTGTCCAAAAGGATATAGTTCCCGCGCCAGATCCATACCCAATAAAGGTTGCCGGAATCCCACGCCGTCCAACTTACTGAGACCATCCACATGTTGGCCATTGACCATCGAACCCCTGCCGAGCACGACTACCAAAGACACGGAGGTGGGAGACACCCTGCTTCCTCCCGTGAACGCTTCCTCTGGTACCCCATTAGGATGACGGCACGTTGGCATGCAATTATGTGCATATACCGCCGCTGAAGCCGCCGCTGCCCAAAAGGAATGTGGGAGTCCTGAGTCGTGGAGAGATGCACGGACGTCCTCAATGATGGTACGGATAGCACGCTCTGCAACCCGTTTTGAGCAGAGGAATGCGGCACTGTGTTCTCATGAATGATCCATAAGTTTTGAAGTACTCTTTCCACGTGTTGGAGTTGAAAGCAATGTCAGTATGGACGCGTTAATCTTGGGCTCCATCTGATTCTCAGCTAGGATACGGTATGCATCGAATGCTGGTATGGTCGACTCGTCAGACTTGTCCTTCAGGAAATGACATGCTTGTTTGACGACCACTATCGACTTCCCATTGTATGGTTGAGCGTGTTGGCATCCTTTTGGCAACTGATACATCTGCCTTCAAGGACATGTTGGTAATGTCGAGGCCGTTGACTAGACCTTTGCTGGACATTCGTGAATCCTGTCTGGACTCGTGTGAGCAAACCTACGATGCCATGTCTTTAAATCTACGGGACCGCAGTCGACAGACTCGCATGTGCATGCCCTTTGTCCAGGACATACATCCCCGCAGAGCCGCGCCCTTTCAGGAGCGTCTTTCATCACGCCCTTTGCGGATAACTACCTCGCTGCCACCAAACAGCGAGTAGAACTGCTCTTGTCAAACTGAGTGACTGAGATCAGATTCACAGCAAGAGCTGGAGCGTGAAGAACGTTTCGAAAGGTAAGCCTAATTGTCTTATCTTCCAGGTAATAGGTTTTCGTAACTGAACCTCTCCCTATGATAGCAAAGTCCCCCTCAGTGGACAACGCCGAGGTACCCGTACAATATGGGGTAGCCTCATACGAGGTGAAATTGGCGCAATTGCGGAAGAAGTGATTGCTCGCGCCCGAGTCGTAGAAGGTAGCATGTGAGGCCGGCATGCTCTCAAACGTACGCCCGGCTACTGCGGTAGCAGCAATTGGAGTGTCGAGGATATATTCCACAACAGGACAAAAGTTGTCCACCTCGTCCTCGTCAGACAAATACGCGTCATTGTCGTCTTCGTCCTCGCCATCGCTGACGTCCTGCAATGTTGGCATTTCGTTGTTGTCGTCGTTTGGGAAGACGTCGACCCACCCGTCATTGCTTCCCTCCCTTGACAAAGTCTCCTGGACACAGATGGGTAAACTGTCCATGGAAGGAGAGCGCTGGAATGGAGGAGGAGTGATGAATATCTCCTCAATCACTACTCCAGGGCCTCTCTCAGCATCATCAGCGTCTTTGATAGTGGTGCGGTGAGCGGCGAGGACACGAGACTCGACTTCTGGCATGGCTTTCGCGGTGGATGATCCCGCCGAGGCCTGGTTAGCCTGGGGGGTGGACTGTAGCCTGCGCTTCCCAAAGTTGGCAGGGAACTGTCCTTCTTTACCTCCCCTGGGCCAATAGCAGTTGTCAATGATGTGCAACGATTTATTGATCGCCTTGCAGTTTGGGTTGGTACACTTCCGACCGGAAGAGCCGGCAACAAACACAGTAGTGGTGGCCTTCTCCTTCGGCATTTTGACGTTGATTGCGTGGGCTTTGATTGACGCAATGGCCGAGTTGGAGTCGGGGGAAGCGTAGAGGGCGGCGGCTAGTCCCAGCCATTCGGGCTTGGGAGGTAAAGAGCAAATAATGATGTTCTTCAGCTCTTTATCCTTGACGTCTTTCCCCAGCATGCGGACGTTATAGGCAAGGTTGAATGCCTCATTGAAGTGGAGGTCGAGTTCGTCATGCGTTGTGCCGGTGAATTTCAGCGACATGAACTCTTCCTTGGCCAAGGAAAGTGCGGCATCGCTCTTCGGCGCGCACGCGGAGGCAACAGATTTCCAACACTCCAGAGCAGTGCCATCCCTCTTGATACCGAGACCAATTGGGTCGATAATATTGGTAAAGATGACTGATTTGGCAACGCCGTTGCGATAGTCCCATTCCTCCTGGGAGGGGTTACTCGAATAGACGGCGGTGGAGGTGGAGGTGGCGGTAGTATTGGTACCGGGGCGGGTGATAGGAGGGGTAGTAGTCCCATTGGACTGTGTCGTTTCAGTGATATATGACTTGATACCTTTGCCGGCAAGGTATTCTTCGACTTGGACCTTCCAAGTGGGATAATTCCCCTTGTTGGCCTTGAGCTGGTGGTGGGGTGATAGCTGCGCCGTCGAGATGATTCCAGACGACATGGTGAGCAGATGGTTAGGTGGTATGGGGTGTATGTGGGTTAATGGGTAGTGGTTTGTGGGTGTGGTGTTCTTGAGTTGCCCAGGGATTATTCCTGATGAGTGCTGTGTCTTCTCAATAGTAGATTAGAAGGCTATGGGGCCCATAACCTGTTGTAAAGAGAAGTTGTTAGAACTGTAGAGTATTGTAAGTGTCGTGAATCGTAAGTAATTGTAAGTAATACACACCTCAGTCGTGCACAGCGATGTGGTAGCAACTGAGGTGTGATGGAGACCGAATCGAGATAGATAACAGAAAGAAAATGAAATAGCCGTAACGGGTCATGACCGCTCCACTGTCGGGACTCGGGTCACATACCTCTCAACACGGTCGGGTCTCCTTCAACACTTCCGAACAGCGTAGTAGGGCGGCAAGGCGCAGTTGCATGACATGAATGATATGTCTCGTTTACTTCTTCAATGATATCCGATGTACTACCAGTGCGACGTAAATACAATAAACATTGTTACCCAAACGTTTCCTGGTGGGACCGTGACTAAAGACATGCGGACGAATTTCGGCCAACGCCTCGAAGCCAGTGGCCTCAGATGTAGACTAGAACACGCTGAATGCCGAATATTGTGCAGTCATGCAAAGAAGGATACATATCGGTCGCCTCCATGTAATAGGGCCCGTGGCGGTTGCGCTGATTGAGAGGCGCAGAGTCTGGTTCTGCCTCAGTCTGGACTCCCACGTTGCTCGCACTGCGTGGGAAGTACTATAGCAAAGGTAACGTGATCGCATGTTTGTTTCAACTTTCGGTCGACCATGCGGCATCACATGTCCTTCCTAACCACGACCATGGAAAAAAGCGACTTGCAGGTGCGTGAGGACGCAATATATGTGTACCACACTAGATTGTTTCACAGATTGACCTGTCTTTGGACGGTAATGCTGTTCCCGGTAGTCTGGAATTCAATCTTCTAAGGCGCATGAGATTCTGGGAAGACTCTGCACGACCTTGGTTGCTGGAACGCGGATACACGCTCTACAATCATTATTGCCTGAATGAAACAACCATAGGTTGTGCCGGGTGCGGCCCTTATCTGCCAAATTTGAGCCCGTTAGGCGGGCAATTTCCGTATGCATTTCACGACGAGTGGTATGCATCATTCGAAGAGGAAACAGGACATATTCCTTACTTGGCCCAAGCTTGGGTAAGAACCTTGGTATTAGCATACGAGAACGAAGTAACAGCTCTCATACAACAGGGACACGTCGTTTTCGCGCAGGACAAAGAACATCGTCATGTTGCAATGAAGCTCGTTCGACGGGAGAGCGAAGAGTCTCGTATTATGCAGTTCCTCTTCCAAGCCCAGAATGAAAAATCTGACCAGTACATTCCCGGAATTCTTCCAATCCTGGAAATCCTGCCATTTGCAGGTCACTGGCTTGTGGTCATGCCTCGGTGAGTACACTAAACTGTACGTCAGACAACAGCACTTTCTGACTCTCATTAGATGGGGCGATTACATCTTCACTCCATGGTTCAACAGTGTCAAAGAAATCCTTGTCGTAATACACTCTCTATTGTCGGGTTTGGCGTTCTTACACGGTTCCGGCATCGTGCATAGAGTACGTGCATTCCGCGACTATCTCGTCACACACTAACCGAGCTACCTGTAGGACATTGCGTCACGTAATATGATGCTCAACCACTTCAGGCTTGACAGCATGAATGGTGGACACCCGCTACGATCAGCTATGCGAGAGGACGGTCGAATGAAGTACGCCTTATTCGATTTCAATCTCGCCTTGATGTTGCCCGAATCTGCCCCCCGCGCGTCCTTTCGCTTGCCGCGCAAGGGCGGTTTCTTCGCCTCACTTGATGCTCCTCTGGATTTAGACCAAGGCGAATATGACTACGATCCCTTCGCATTTGACGTGGGGTGCTTGGGAATTATGTTTCACGACTATTTCCGGGTGAGTGGCTCTTCAATAAGATATGATTTGGTCCTTACCTACGACAGCATTTGACTCCCTTGGCGCCTATTCTGGCACCTCTGATTGACGGCATGGTGACCTGGGATGTTCGCGCGCGTTTTACAGCAGAGCAAGCTTTGCAGTTTTTTGAGCAGCATGTCCCAAACCTCGATCAGCACATGTTATACTGGCCACCGCGGAGATACGACTACGAGGACTATGACTATTGGTCTGAACTTTCGCCCGACTTTGTTCAGAAATGGGCCCATCTACGCGTACCGCCGGAGCCGATTACAAGGAAGATACTGCGCTGGATCTGTCGATATCGAATTTGCGATATGCTCGTGCAAAGTATTAGACAGATGGTTCACAGAGTGATCGGTTCCGTATAATACTTACTTTCAGTGACTGGTTAGTTTCTACAAATCAATGATTGGTACTATAACGAGATGAGTAACCGCTTCAACGACGTGTCATTCACTATGAAGTTGGTGGAAAGGCTGTCACTAGATCGTCTCTCACTTGAATTTGACTTTGGCTTTACAGCTTTCATTGCTCATTGGTCGTTCATTCCGTGGTTTTGAGATCATGCCCGATGATCTTCACATCCATATCCTCAAACTTTGTCATGTCCTAAAATATGTGATTTCGGGTAGTCTAAATGTAACCGTCGTACGTGGCCCATTAAGTTTGGGAGTACAGGTCAAAAGTATACGCCTTCGACGTCGAGACCTCGTCTGCACGAGGCTCCGGCAGAATGATTACATGGAGTTTGCTTTATAAGCCTCTCTACGGGGCAACCGTCACTTTCGGGACATGCGATACAAACGAGAGGAGCTTCCGTAGAGGCGCTGAATATTCGTTTTCGTGGCGCATGTAGTGCTCAGGGATGAAGGTCACCTTCTGTAGGGTACATCGCGATCTCTCCATGAACACACGAAAATCCTCGCAGTCCGTTTCGGTCAGCTCGACATCTTCCGACGCGCCCCGGAGCGTAAACATCCGGAGCGCGGGACATTGCATACACGACAGGACGGCGAGGGAGCTGCGTATTTTGAGGAAAGTAAGGTGCGCGAAGATGTAAATAGAGGAGGGTGTCGGAAGAAGATATGGAGTGGAGAGCCGGTAGGGGTTATCTCGGAAGATGTCCGTGAAGGACACAAGGTTCCGACATTGAGAGAGGATGTGGTAGATGTGGTGATAATTGTGGGTCCCTAGGTCAAGCTCGAGATGGGTAATCTGCAGCCAAGGCAAGACAAAGACGCGCGGTACATCGACGGGGACGTGGAAAGTAAGGCCAACGTGTGTCAGGCGAGGAGCTTTGGAAACAATGTCAAAGGGCTCTCGCTCCGGGGGCGTGGTATCGTATGCATACTGGACTGTCAGAGACAATTTAGTGAGTATGCTCAGCTCCGGTGCGTCTTTGAACTCGGATAAAGTTTCAAACCAGCATCTAAGCTCAAGCTCCAATAGACGCGGCGCGTGGCGTGCTAGTATGCGAGCGCGATTAGGCGCGAGGCCCTCAAGAGAGACACGTAGAGCGCTGTTCCCCGACCGGTTCAAAACCTCTTCAAGCCTCGTCCCATAGTAATCATTATACACTATATGATCTCGACCTTCAAACAAATTCCATAGGGTGGGGGTCTGCCATGCGAGCGCTCTCCAATGCCTACACACTTGGCCAAGAAGCCATGGCATTTGAGGCTCGGCCTCGAAGATACTGAACGGCTTCTCAAAAGATAATGAGAAGATGTAGAGAAGGATCTCGGGGGGCAGAGACTCGACGGGAGAGTTGAGCATTACGTGGGCATTTAGCACGCGTTTAGCTGTAGCAAGGTGTTGTTCGGCTACCTGCAAACTCTGACGCAGGCGAGCAACTCGAGCCTCGACATCATAGAGCTCGCCGCGCACTGCATCGGTAAAGATTCTAAGCTGGGGGCGAGCAGCGCTGATTTCTTCACGCGATGTTTCTTTATTGAAGAGATGGTGGAACGGCGAAGGCGCGATGTATAGGCAGGATCGAAGGGTGGTCGCAGCGTAGCCACAATCAGGACAAGAAACGCCTAACAATGAGTATCAGAATTGACGGAGTCGGAGGTTGTGGATTGGAAGATTCCCGACCTGCTATAGACATTGGAAGGTGCAAGTCAAGAACCAAGCCGCCGGTGGCTGTACACCAATGTCACTACGTCCGTCCAAGGCGATTCAATGTTCCCTCTTTCCTCGCTACATCGCCTAGCGTGGTCCAACAATTTGGCAGCTCATATCAACGCGTATATCAGATGAGGCCAGCTTCTCAAGCTGTGGGTAGGACAGGTGCAAATGAGGCGATGAAAAGTTTTCACTCCCATCGCGTCGGATCCGGACGCGCGCCAATCTACTCTACAACGCATGTGGTGCCTAAGCTTGAAATGGCGTGGCAGTGTCATGGCTCTCTAGAACGACTACGAAGCTATCTCTATCCAAGTCGCGTTACTCTCGCATCCCAGATTTGTCGACTTTTACCAACTTGTACCCTCAGGTTCTCAAATTTGCAAAATCACTGGCGCAGATCCCATATAATGGCAGGAACAGGCTGACCTCCGGTGGATACGAGCTTTAGAGATCTAGTATGCCTCTCGCCGACGGGACCATTGTTGAGCTCACGAAACTGTTTGCCATAATTCCAAGCGCACGCCTACACGTCTATATCCCGGTACGCTTCACAATAACATTACTACTGCAACTGATTTCTTTGTCTAGGTCACGATGCCACGCGAAAAGATATTCGGTACTCTCCGCTGTACGCACAAACGCTTACACAACGTTCTGCCGTTGAAGGGAAGGACAAGAGTTATTTGAACACAGATTTGCTCAGCCATTGTTGCGGCATTGCGTATGAGCTCAAATCGTTGTGGCCTAGAGCCTCATTCGAAGCGACTCCTCACGGCCTGATAACAGCCCTCGGTGCCAAATGGACCGTGGACAGGATGAGGTGTCCTTCACCCGAGCTCATCGAGACCATGCAGAACAAGATGCAAGATTGGGTAACGTATGTTAGTTTGTATGATGACTTGTAGACGCCCGCCAATGCACGACTATTTCTGGAAGTCGACAGATGTATGGAGTCTTTGTCGGGGGGCTAGTGCACGATACCAACACGATACGCATATGCTACATATTTGAGTTCACAGGAAATTCAAGTGTGACCGAGGCACTCACTCGACGTGCTTTTTCGACCACGAACGCGAAATCAGCCATAATTTTGCTGGTATTTGTATGCCTCACTCATTCGGGTTCCGAGGCTACTCATGCTCTTGGCGATCTCTGCACTGGATCAATTTCTCTTGCAAGCACTTTTCGAGTGCCATACACGAAAGTAGTACGTCCTCCCGAAGTACTCCACGAACTACTCGCCCAGATACTTTGGCCTCATAGCAGAGATAGGAGCGGTTTGTATGAGGGCGCCTTTGGTCCTTTAAACGGACCCACTGAATCAGGAGGCTTGCCGAATGAATTGTTCGCGCTCATTCGCTTGAAGATAAACTCTATCTCGAACTGATTCGGTTAGCTCGATTGCACGCAGCATCAGTGCAAGCAGGCCATTCAAGTCTAAGGTGAGTATTGCTTCAAGTGGATTTTGGTCATAGATCAGATCAAGCGATTCCATTTGAGGAGATGGCGAATGGAGTTGTGGTCTGTGGAACATATGAACATATCAATGGACTAACGCGCGAAGGCTCTCTGTCCCCCCGGAAATCCCCATAGCTGTACGAAGTCGGAACCCCATTCTTGATGTTCTCTGGACGCGTGCTGCATTTTTGTTTGCAACTCAGGTTTGATAGATCTTCGCCTCAAATTGCTGTGTTGATAACATGAATAGATGTCTAGATGTCCATTATGACTAGTTTAAAGCGTCCAGTGTGCGTAGGGACTCACAATTCGGAGGTACCTGGGCGTCTACGACGATTATAGGGATTGCTTCTCGGCAGCAGACCCTCGTTTTGCTATCACAGCATCTCCTGTGACTCGGAAATGCTGTCAAAAGAACCACGCAGCCACTATCCGCTGCCACTGGCATACAGGCTCGATGACTAGGCATCTCAATGACGCCAGAAACGGCACAAGGCGATTGTATACTGTCTTCAACATCGTACGGTTTCCTACCTGCAAGCTCATCTTACTTTTCATTGCTACTCGGGCACAGGCCGGACTCCCAGAAGGGCTTGAAAGGTGGCCGTGTTGATGGCCTGCCTAGCTTTTTTCTTCTGGCAGCGAGAGCTCTGGAAGCAACAGGCGCTTATTCTGTCACCGCACCCTCTTGTGCCTCTCACGATACTGCTCGAGTCATATTCCTATGTCTTAAGATGGAAATTGTGCCCCCATATGGATATTCTCCATTAATCGTTCCACAGCCTTACTGTGGGTCCATCGGGAATAGCGCCATCGCCCCGTTCATCCTGAGAGGTATAAATACTTTTCCAATCCTCCCTTCCTCTACCCAACCTCTTCCTTCACGCCTTCACGATGAGCACGACTGTTACTTACCCGGCCAATCAACCTGTTCAAGTTTTCCAAGTAGGTTCCATGAGACTCTTTCATGTCTCTGCGCGTAGCTGATAAAAACTTTCAGCCAGGGCAGACGGTCATCCTTCAAGTTGATGCCTACACTGTGGACGACGTACCCATCCTGAAGAACACACCCGTCACCATACACACTTCGTCGTCGTACAAGATTGATAGGAGGATTAGTGTAAGCTTTGCCCTTGAGGCGAACGATGATCGCTTACTGATTTGAATACACATACTTGCAGAGTGCCACTGGAAATCCAAAACCCAGTGAAGTGGAATATCACTTCACTGTTTCTTTCATTGTCGACAAAGAGCAACTTGGCCAGACTGCCTCCAAATTCATCAACGACGTCCAGCTCAGGCCGAAGCCCACAGGCAATCGCATTGAGAAAAGGTTGAATGTACGTGTTCTCAACAGCGGCCCACGCCGACAACGACTAATGACAGAATTTGAAGCCCAACAAAGATTACGCCTTCTTGAAGACTGCAGTCGAGTATCGCGTGCGCGATGAAAAGATGGGAACATATACCCATAAGGAAACCCTCAACGCTGGCCAAGAGATCAAGATCATGCGTGGCCCACTCTCACAGGGAGTGCGTACATCGAAAACAGTCCTTCTTTAGCATATCGACTGACACTTTTCCCACCAGGGAAACCGTGAAACCGGCAGAGACTACTACTATGCCCCAGTGAGAGGCTGGAAGAAGGTGGTTGTTGTTCATCGAGGAAAGCCCCTGGTCCATTCAGCCTTCCGAACAGCGTAGTAGGGCGGCAAGGCGCAGTTGCATGACATGATATGTCTCGTTTTACTCTTTCAACGATATCCGATGTACTACCAGTGCGACGTAAATACAATAAACATTGTTACCCAAACGTTTCCTAGTGGGACCGTGACTAGAGACATGCGGACGAATTTCGGCCATAGTAACGCCTCGAAGCCAGCGCCTTCAGATGTAGACTAGAACTTCACGATCAATGTCGAACATTGCCCAGTCACGTAAAGAAGGATACGTACCGGTCGCCTCCATGTATTGAAACGGCCCGTGTTGGTTGCACTGACTGAGAGGCGTAGAGTCTAGTTTTTGCCTCAGTCGGGACTCCCACGTTGCTCCCACGGCGTGGGAAGTACTGTCAAGGGTAACGTGATCGCATGTTTGGTTCTTTCTAACCACGACCATGGAAAAAAGCGACTTGCAGGTGCGTGAGGACGCAATATATGTGTACCACACTAGATTGTCTCACAGATTGACCTGTCTTTGGACGGTAATGCTGTTCCGGGTACTCTGGAATTCAATCTTCTAAGGCGCATGAGATTCTGGGAAGACTCTGCACGACCTTGGTTGCTGGAACGCGGATACACGCTCTACAATCATTATTGCCTGAATGAAACAACCATAGGTCGTGCCGGGTGCGGCCCTTATCTCCCAAATTTGAGCCCGTTAGGCGGGCAGTTTCCGTATGCATTTCACGATGAGTGGTATGCATCATTCGAAGAGGATACAGGAGATATTCCTTACTTGGCCCACGCTTGGGTAAGAACCTTGCTATTAGCATACGAGAACGAAGTAACAGCTCTCATACAACAGGGACACGTCGTTTTCGCGCAGGACAAAGAACATCGTCATGTTGCAATGAAGCTCGTTCGACGGGAGAGCGAAGAGTCTCGTATTATGCACTTGCTCTTCCAAGCTCAGACTGAAAAACCTGACCAGTACATTCCCGGAATTCTTCCAATCCTGGAAATCCTGCCATTTGCAGGTCACTGGCTTGTTGTCATGCCTCGGTGAGTACACTAAACTGTACGTCAGACAACAGCACTTTCTGACTCTCATTAGATGGGGCGATTACATCTTCACTCCATGGTTCAACAGTGTCAAAGAAGTCCTTGTCGTGGTACACTCTCTATTGTTGGGTTTGGCGTTCTTACACGGCTCCGGGATCGTGCATCGAGTAAGTGCATTCCGCGACTATCCCATCACACACTGACCGAGCTACTTGTAGGACATTGCGTCACGTAATATAATGCTCAACCACTTCAGGCTTGACAGCATGAATGGTGGAGACCCGCTACGATCAGCCATGCGAGAGGATGGTCGAATGAAGTACGCCTTATTCGATTTCAATCTCGCGTGGGTGTTGCCTGCATCTACACCGCGCGCGTCCTGTCGATTGCCACGCAAGGGTGGTTTCTTCGCCTCACTCAATGCTCCTCCGGATTTAGACCAAGGCGAATATGACTACGATCCCTTTGCATTTGACGTGGGGTGCTTGGGAATTATGTTTCACGACTATTTCCGGGTGAGTGGCTCTTCAATTAGATATGATTTGGTCCTTACCTACGACAGCATTCGACTCGCTTGGCGCCCATTCTGGCACCTCTGATTGACGGCATGGTGACCTGGGATGTTCGCGCGCGTTTTACAGCAGAGCAAGCTTTGCAGTTCTTTGAGCAGCACGTCCCAGATCTTGATGAAACCCTGTTACATTGGCCACCGCGGAGTTACGACTACGAGGACTATGACTATTGGTCTGAACTTTCGCCCGACTTTGTTCAGAAATGGGCCCATCTACGCGTACCGCCGGAGCCGATTACAAGGAAGATACTGCGCTGGATCTGTCGATATCGAATTTGCGATATGCTCGTGCAAAGTATTAGACAGATGGTTCACAGAGTGATCGGTTCCGTATAATACTTACTTTCAGTGACTGGTTAGTTTCTACAAATCAATGATTGGTACTATAACGAGATGAGTAACCGCTTCAACGACGTGTCATTCACTATGAAGTTGGTGGAAAGGCTGTCACTAGATCGTCTCTCACTTGAATTTGACTTTGGCTTTACAGCTTTCATTGCTCATTGGTCGTTCATTCCGTGGTTTTGAGATCATGCCCGATGATCTTCACATCCATATCCTCAAACTTTGTCATGTCCTAAAATATGTGATTTCGGGTAGTCTAAATGTAACCGTCGTACGTGGCCCATTAAGTTTGGGAGTACAGGTCAAAAGTATACGCCTTCGACGTCGAGACCTCGTCTGCACGAGGCTCCGGCAGAATGATTACATGGAGTTTGCTTTATAAGCCTCTCTACCGGGCAACCGTCACTTTCGGGACATGCGATACAAACGAGAGGAGCTTCCGTAGAGGCGCTGAATATTCGCTTTGGTGGCGCATGTAGTGCTCAGGGATGAAGGTCACCTTCTGTAGGGTACATCGCGATCTCTCCACGAACGCACGAAAATCCTCGCAGTCCGTTTCGGTCAGCTCGACATCTTCGGACGCGCCCCGGAGCGTAAACATCCGGAGCGCAGGACATTGCATACACGACAGGACGGCGAGGGAGCTGCGTATTTTGAGGAAAGTAAGGTGCGCGAAGACGTAAATAGAGGAGGGTGTCGGAAGAAGATATGGATCGGAGGCCTGATAGAAGTTATCTCGGCAGGTGTCCGTGAAGGACACAAGGTTCCGACATTGAGATATGATATGATAGATGTGGTGATAATTGTTGGTCCCCAGGTCAAGCTTGAGATGGGTAATCTGCGGCCAAGGCAAGAGAAAGACATGTGGTATCTCAATGGATACGAAGATCAACTTGAGGTCAACGTGTGTCAGGCGAGGAGCTTTGGAGGCAATGTCAAAGTTGACTCGTTCCGGGTGCGGGGTGTTGTCAGTGGGCTCGACATTCACGGACAATTTTGTAAGCATATTTATCTCCAGCGCGGCTCTCAAAGCATATAGTGATTATGGGCAATCGCACCCTCCTGGCTAGCGGATTAGATAATCAGTTCCCATGACGTAGTCGGGTTCACGGCAGGCAAAATTTGGGCAGATTTCGACGGACTAGTGACGTAGTCCGTCGAAATCTGCCCAAATTTTGCCTGCCGTCTTATGGGATTAGTTAATCAATTCCCACGACAAATTGGTGCCGGAATATGTACTTGTGTGCGTCTATAGACTGCTGTCCTCTGCAAGTATGAGTAATAACGCGTCTGACATGTCGAAAGAGGAAGGTAAGTGATACTACTGTCATTACTTATACCCTGCATTCTACTGAAATGATTAGAAGAGCGCAAGTGCTCCCACTGCAAATACCGTGGCAAAGTCTCGACCTTCCCCCGCACTAAAAACCTTGGATATAAGAAGAAATGTGTCTCCTGCGATACCCGGGACACGACTCGAAGGCACACTAATACATCCGACGCGTCAAAGGAGAACAATAGTACTTCCGCTTCTGCCCAAACGTCTACTCGGCCACCAACCACGGGTGTGCTATCAGAAATGGAATGGCATGAAGCGGCTAAGATGATACGTGACCATAAGGGCCATGCCTTCGAATTCAAAGCAGTTGTCCATCTTGACGCGCTTCTGACCGAGATACAAGTCACCGCAAATGATGATACGGTCAGCGATCCAGCTGATCATGTGACTCAACCCGTGGAAAGTGCTCTCATGGCGCGTCAAGTGGCCCGCGAGATCAGAAATCTGACAGACTATTGATTCATGTACGTGTATCCATCAGATTTCCTTCTTTATGTACTAATGTTCCACGGAACAGATATAAGCACTACCATGACAGTGACTCCGGATCCAGAACATTTGTTTTCTTCTGTGCCCAGCTCAAAGGGCAGGAGACGAAGGAAAGGCTTGTAGAAGACCCTAAGAGGCAGCGTATGCGAATGAAGATGGATCATTTTGCCTGTAACGGATGGTTGCGCGTGACCTTTGCGAATGATGATGCATCTACCGCGCGCATTCGATTGATGCATCACCACGCGCATACACCATATGTGGACATCAATCTTGGGCAGAAACAGAAGGATCTCATAAGGGATCTTAAGCATCTCGCCCCATCAAAGGTGATTATGATGTCCTTCCAATATTTCTGATTCTTACATTTAATTACCTAGATTTGGGATAAAATCTTGGCCGACAACCCAGACAATGAATATACGGAGAAGCAGGTATACAGTGAATGGATGCACCAGAGTGAGAAGGAATGGAGGCTTGACAATGACCAAGTTAAGTCTGCCGAGAAACTTATTTGGAGCGTGGAAGACTACACGACTCAGGTGATCCCGATCACACCGCGTCCGGGAATCCACGCCATCGCGTTTGCACTAAAAGAGCCGCTTGATGCAATTGGAGCAGAAACTACTGAGGTAGCCATGGATTCAACATGTACATGATTTATTTTAGATGAGGCCGTTCTGACAGCTAGCTGAATAGGGAAAACCAATCAAGCCGGGTATGAGCTTTACAGCCTTGTTGCAGAGCTCAATGGATGTGCGGTTCCTATTGCCTTTATTTTTACAACGTCGGACGGGACTGCTGAGCCCGGTACCAAGGATCTCATGCTCCAGGACTTCATCGATTTTATTGCAAAGCGATGTCCGAATATCAAGTTCACCAACTCGGATAAGGAGACATCCGAGATCAATGCATTTCAGGCTAAGATGCCACAGGCGAAGCATCAGCTTTGCTATTGGCATTTGATTCGCTACATCGAGACGCGACTTGGAGAGGATAAACCCCCGGCGGTGTATGACCCTCGTAGGGCCAACAAAATCTTTGACTTCATTGATCCTACCTGGGCACCCGGTGTTACATCTGGTCTCGTTGAGGATGGTGTCCATCCGGACTCTATTGATCCACCTGACGAACTGGAGCCGCTCAAGATTCACATCAATCTTACAACTATGGAGAACATTCCTCAGCCACGACGCGAGCCTCTAAAGCCGCCGCCGGTACCAACTTGTCGTCCTCCGGTGATGATCCTTAAACTGGGTGACACCCGTACCCCGGTTTACCCAGCTCCTCCCACCGCGCGTAGTCAAGATCTTCCCCTCTTTTGCCCTAAAGAGCACCGAAAGCCCATTATCGAAAAATTCCGAGTTCATCTCCATCAGCACCCTTCCATCCCCATCAATGATACCGCCGGGACGATGCTCTCCAGCGATGAAATCCATCGCCGGGCAGTCCAAGACATCTACAACTTCTGCTTTGAGCGGGACCTATCTCAAGTATGGGCATACCTGTGGAACCGCTGGTATACTCCGAAACAGTGGATTCTGTGGGCACGTGCTGCATGTGATGCAATTCCGCGGTTGAAGACGACAATGATTGTGGAGTCCCTCTGGCGTCAAATCAAGCGGCGCAACCTCCCGCAGTTCAATTGTCCACGTCTTGATCTGGTAACTCATGTTATGTTGAAGTTTCTCCTTCCGCGGATTAATCGGAAGGTGGCTTACCTACAAGATCACCAATGCCTGGGACGACCAAAAGCTCTTGCTCCGTGGCAATCAAGCTTTGCTCAAGATTGGCGCAGCATGAGCAAGCCCAATGAGCTTCGATCCATGGAGCAGGAGCTTGCATGCCTTAAAGACATGTTGCGTAAGGGATCGGCACGCGCAGAACGTCTTGCAGATATTGAAGCCGAGCATGATCGACCGCGTGGGAAGTACCACACTTCGGTGGAGCGTTGGACGTGCTCTTGTCCATCCTATCTCATCAGCCGGTTTCTCCTTTGCAAGCATCTTGTCAGAGAGGCAAACCGGCTGACAAATAATGCACTGTGCAATGATTACCGCTTCTTCTTGAACTTGCGACGGAATCACTACGCACCATACTACACCATCCCTGGAATTCACAAGGAATCGACGAGCTCTGAGGATGAGGAGTGCGAGGATAGGGAGGTTGAGGTTATTCTTCTCGGAGGATACGCCTCACGATGGAAGACCAACACGTCTGCAGTGCAGTCCGAGCCAAAGAAGACTGTTCCGGAGTCAATGGATGTCAATTCCGAGCCGCCGATGATTGTCGATCCCGAGCCCGAAATGGATCTAGATAATGCAATCGACATTGATCAAGAAGGGGCACATAGCGAAGAAGAGGGTCCTGAACGCGTGAGTGCAGTGCTAGATATCCGGAGCCAATAGCCTTATGACAGATGTTCCAGATCTTCTTCAGCGATGCCGAGATTCTACACTACAAGCAGTGCTTTGAGGATATGCTAGGTGTAGCACAGTCCAAGACAGGTGTGCATCCGAAGATGGGCAAGATTTTGCGGGACATCTTTGGTCGGGTAGAGGATGTGGGTGGGGACATTGGACGAGAGAAGCGGCGTCGGACAGGGTCCAGGACATAGAAAGATAGTACTCAAAACACTTTATTCATGGACTAGAGTAGTACATATCAAAAGAGCATTGTAGTCATCGGGGAGAACTGGCTCGATGACAGACAGTAGCTAAGTTCCGCTAAGACGCCTGCGGCGACGTCGTGGGAACTGATTATCTAATCCGCTAGCCAGGAGGGTGTGATTGCCCATAATCATATAGTGTTGGAGAGATAAGTAGAAAAGAGGCTTGATTTTTTTTACTGCCTGAGAATACACTGGCTTTTATACTACTGCTACAATACTAGAATGTTCTACATAAGTGTCCATAAGAGGATGTCCATGAGTAAGAAGAAACGGGGAGAATCTAGGAGAACAGTTGGGCAGGTCATGCTGACTAATGAGGCGCGCCGGATCATGCTGTTAGCAACTGACTAAGCCACGAGACTCAACCAGGTACCACAACAAGAACTAAGGAAGAAAATGTTCGCATTTGTAAGACTAGGCTAGGCCAGGTGTATAAACGAGATCGGAACTAAAGTACAATAATACTACACTACTGCTTATATACTAGTAAGCCTGTGTTTGGGACTCCTTGTCCATACATGTTTCCGCTAGGGATAACTCCACGCCCTTGACCCAGTGTTGTATGCTACTAGTCCGTAAAACCATTAAATACGAGTGGTAACTGCATGTAAATAATAATACTGAAACAACCATATGTGCTACGAGTATCAGTGGTGTGTATACAATAGGGAGTCCATGAGGTATCGGCATGTATAATGTCATCCATGTGTTGGGCATGTGTCCGACATGAGTACGGCTTTGGTAATGAAAAGGAGTATGATTGGTGATGAAACAGATGATGAAACAGTCCGTTGGTTGATAAGACAAGCCCCCCGATAAGATATGATAAGATTGAAAATGTGAAAATATGGCGATTCATAACATCACCCCCTCCTTAAGGCGCAAGTTCCATTCTGCGCCAGAGTCGCTCCATGAGGGCTGCAGAGGGTAACATGACGTCAAGGGGTTCAGTATCAGGCGGTGGCATGGGTCGGAATAGATGTGATGGAAATTGCGACATGGGGACTTCAATGCGAGCAAGCGCGGGTGGCTTCGGCTTGTTCGGATATTGTTGGTGGAAATTGCTGATAGCTTTGTTGGCATTTTTGAGATTGCATGCCGGTTCCCATGTCTGCTTGTGTGTGCCATAACCCTTCCAGTAAACCTTGTATTGAAAACCCCCGCGGTACTTTCGGGAATTAACCACTTTCTCAACCTCCCATTCCGGTTCGGCTCCTTCCAGCACAGGTGGTGGACGCATGTCTCGGGGTTGCGTCGGAAATTGGGGCTCGTGATAAGGTGTCAACAGGGCCTCATTGAACACGGGATGGATGCTTTTCCACGTGTGAGGAATCTGGAGCTTGTAAGAGCTTGTCCCAACTTTCTTGATCACTTTGAACGGCCCGAAACGTTTGTCATCAAGCTTCTTCATTGGTCAATCTGTGCTGAGATTTGTCCCTTCCAGCCATACTTTGTTGCCCTCCTTGTACTCTACTGTGTCTGTCCGCTTCCTGTCATAAAACCGTTTCATTATGGACCCATGCATCAACATGATCTCCTCGGATGTAGGAGAGAACAACATCGATCCTTTCGGAGTCAGATGTGAGGTTGTTCTCCTTGTCACGGATGTATGTAAACATGGATTACCACCAGCTCTTGTACTTGGCCTTGTTCCTGTCATAGTCATAGGGCTTGTTAACAAGGGATCGGCCTTTGGCTTCGACATCGGCATGATGAGCGGGTGCGTGATGAGCGGTTTTGGGTGCTTCGTTGGACATGGTGAATTGGGGTGATGGGATCAGAGAGTGAAAGGGTGAAAGTGGGAATATGGGTGATGCGGGTTTGGATGAAACCGGTGAGGGGATAGAGGTTTAGATGAATAAGGGGGAATTGCCTAGATCTGAAATAGAATCCAGGACTTGGTAGGGTGGGGAATGATGATGTGTATCATATATACTGTAAATAATGCATGTATCTAAAGGGGAACTTAGGGATAATGAGAACTACGGTACATACAAATGAGTCAGTAAGTGGTGTCGGTGCTAACGGTAGCGGGTCGGTAGTTACAGGAGCGGTTCGGTAAGTACAGGAGCGGGTCCGTTGAGTAAGGAATAGCAAAGAGTCCGGCTTGTTATTCAACACTCCCCCTCAAGCCGGAACAAGTCCAAGGCTGTGAGCAAAGTGTTTTGCCTTCGCACTGGGAAGGGCTTTGGTGAGCGTGTCCACGAGCATGTCCTCGGTGGGACAGTATACGAGTCGTATGTCATTGTTTGCGATCGCGTACCGGATGAAGTGGTAGCGAATGTTGATGTGCTTGGTACGTGCGTGGAATTGACCAAGTTCGGCGTGAGCGAGTGTGAGTGCCGACTGGTTGTCATCATGAATAATGATGGGATGATGGAGGGGTGTGAACAGTTCCAAGATGAACTGTCGCATCCATAAGGCTTCCTTGCCCGCGTACGTCAACGCAATATACTCCGCCTCGGTGGTCGAGAGTGCAACAATATCCTGCTGTTTAGACAACCAGGAAACAGCACCTCCGTTGATGAGAAACGCGTACCCAGAAATTGCCTTGCAATTTTCAACACTCATTCCATCTGCATCTGCGTATCCTTCCAAACCTCTACCTTGTCCATCTCCTCCAAAGGTGAGCCTCCAGCTGCAAGTAGCCTTGAGATACTGCAGCGCGCGTTTTGCTGCATTCCAGTGGATAAGTCCAGGATTGTCGTTGAAGCATGAGAGGATGGTGGCCGCGTAAGCCAAGTTGGGACGCGTGCCGGTCGTGATCCAAATCATGGATCTGACTACTCCTCTGTACGGATGTCGCTGCATCTGCGCTATTTCTGACGCGTTGGTTGGACACTGGTCGCGTGAAAGTTGCATGTTTGGGTCCATGGGTACAGCTGCCGGCTTACAGTCTTTCATATTGAAGCGCTGTAGCACAGAATCAATGTATGAGGTCTGATTGATAGAAATAGACCGTGCTGCCCTGTCGCATATTATCTCCATGCCCAAAAGCCAGCTGATAGGTCCAAGCAGTGTGATCTTGAACAGCTGCGCAATACGGTCCTGGATCTCGATGATGAGAGAAGGTGAGCTGCCCGTAATGGTGCAATCGTCGACGTGAATAGCGAGGATGATGATATCCGCGCCGGTAACGAGTCTGAATACCGCGTGGTCCTTCTTGAGTGCAGTAAAGCCGAGTGTGGCAAGAGCGGCGGTAAGCTTCTCGTACCACTTACGAGAACTCTGCTTTAAACCGTAGATTGTCTTGCGTAGACGGAGAACGTACTTGTTGCGGTCTGTAAACTCGAAATCCGGAGGCTGTTCCATATACAGCTCTTCGTTGTCGTCAAATTCTCCATTTAGGAACGCGCCATGGAAATCGAAGACATTGATATCCCAATCATTTTGAGCGGCGATGGAGAGGATGATACGGAGTGATGCGAGTTTTGCAATGGGCGCAAACGTGACGAAATAATCCACTCCTTCAACCTGAGTGAATCCTTGGGCAACAAGTCGCGCCTTGTACTTGTCTATAATTCCGCCTGCCTTCTTCTTGATCCGCAGGACCCACTTCAACCCAATAACGTTCCGATCCGTCGGACGAGGCACGATTTCCCATGTGCCCGCTTGTGTAAGCGTCCCGATTTCTTCTTCAATTGCTTTCCTCCACAACGGCCAGTCTGCGCGTTGTTTGGCCTCCTCAAACACGGGCTCAATAGCCTCAGACTCCGATATGGCAGCAGCCATGGCCATTTCCAGCTGCTCTGCTGGCATTTCTACATAGCCGGCCTCGGGCAATGCTGCAGACGAGTCTCGCGACGGTTTGGACGACTCTGCCATGTCTTGGGCCTTCTGTGATGGTTTTCGGGCGTGTTTGCCCTTGCGAATATTTGCTGGGTCGAGTCCTTCGCGCTGGAGTAAGCCGCCAAGAAAATCGGGTAGCTGGGAGGTGTTGGGTGGAGACTGGGATGGAGACGTGGTGGAAATGGTTGGAATGGGTGCGCTAGTAGGCGGCGTAGTGGGTGCTGGTGACGGCGGGAGAGGTACAGAAGCCGGATTAGGTATGTTTTTCGCGTTTTTAACACTGGAAGTTGGCTGAATGCCTTCTTCCTTATTCTCCCCCTCATTCAGCATACTCTCTTGTACTCTTGTGTCCTCTCTCTCGTCAAATTTGACGCTTCGTTCGATGCCAATGGTTCGATTATCCTCCCAATAAATTTGGTGACCACTGGTCTCGCTATTAAAACCGAGCCAGCGACCAATGCGAGCACGTCCGTCAAGCTTGGATCCCTTCGCGTCGTGAACCCAGACCTTGCACCCAAATTTGTGCAGGTCACGAAGATTT